>PVKB01002314.1:0-178292 GCA_004027205.1 Ctenodactylus gundi
TAACATATAGGTCAAGTTAAATATATCTGACTACTTAGTAATGGAAGAGTTTAGAGCTTCAGAAATAGATCTTGGTGCTCACGTTGTATATGAGGACTCTGGTGCTTCTGTCCTTTACTTTGCTGCCTTCTGGTTTAGCTTCCAAGATGATCTTTACATGGTAGTAAAATGTCTACTGGCAGCAGGAGGTATCTTCCATACTATGAGAAGATGCAACTTTAGGGAGGAAAAAAATAATGTCTTATTTTCTCGCAATTTATCAATAACTTCAGCAAAAACTGCTGATGAAAGAGTATCACTTCAGCCTGGCTCATATATGCCTTCCTGAGCTAATTGCTATGCCCTCTGGTTGGTCCTAATGAACTTCACAGACTAGAATAAAGCAGCTTCAAAAAAGATAAGGGTCATTACCAGAGTCAAGAAAGAATGAGTTAAGTGACTAACAGGTATAGACGTCAATTGCGCTATCCAAATAATACAAGCAAGGATGCTTTTTTACTGCAAATCACAGAAATCTCTCTCAAACTAGCTTAAGCCAAATTGGAGTTTGTGTAATATTTTCATGAAACTCAAGACCAGAGAGTACAATAAACCTAACAGGAAAATTTTTAAAAATCATAATTAGTCATTACTTTTGTCCCCCCTTTACTGTAATGTTGTTCTATGAGCTACATCACCAACCATGTTGTTGAATTTTAGTTTTGCGACAGGATCTCAATAAGTTGCTAATTTACCCACAAAAAGCTCAAATTTGCAATCATCCTGATTCACACTTCTTTCATATTTGGAAATATCTCTTTCCTCAGTCAGGTGCCTCTGTGACTCTGTGCATGTGATCGCCCATGAGTTCTGGAGCTAATGTTGCCTCAGTCGCAACCACTCAAAAGATATCGGTAATAGCTTTTTTCTCAATTTAAAATTTGTGAAATAAACTTTGTTAGTCAAGCTTGTATCTAATAACCAATCTTCTCCAACCAAATGTGGTACAAAGATGGGACTATAGCCACCATTGGGTGTCCAGCATAAGGTCTGATCTGCCACAGAACACACTTCTTCCAGCTGTCCTTAGAAAAACAAGATGAAACCCACTTTACTGTTTTGCTGTAAAATGCACCTGCAACTTCTGGGCTTCGGTGAACATGAGAAAGGGTAGGAATCATAACTTTAAGTGGTGCTCCTTCAACACTGTAAATGTGGCAAGGCGAAGACTTTAATAATAAAATCCTGTATCACAATCAAGAAGGGAAAACTCAAAGGTTTATTTACTTTCTGGAAACTACACGTTGTGTAGAAGAATTTAATCCATTCTAAAGAACATTGATTTATTTCCCTAAAATTTACATGTTGTCAGAGCTTAAGGAAGCAGAGGCATAGAGAGATGCTTTCCTTAAAAAAATATCGTAGACTAGTTGAGGAGAAGAGGAAAATCAATGCTTGAAAAAGTCCTGATAAACAAGATATTCAAACTCACCTTATGAAATGAAATTTATTTTCTTTTTAATAAATTAAGGCATGTACAGGATGCTCCTGAATTTCAGAGACAATCACCCTCTAGAGGGTATGTTAAATTGCTAGAGCTTCTCATTAAAAAAATCTCAAATTGAATGGTTTAGCGGAAATTTATGTTCTCAGTTTCTAAAAGTCTGCAGGTTCGGTTTCTTCGGCGTCCTCTCCTTGTCCTGCCAGTGGGCACCTTCTGCTGTCCTGTGCATCCGTGGGACATCTCTCTGTGTGCCCAATTTCTTTTCTCAAAAAATCATTAGTCGGATTGAATTAAACAGGACCACAAAATTCTCATTAGTCTCAGTTACTTCTTTAAAGGGCTTATGTTCAAATGCACTCAAATTCTGGGGCACCCAGTATTAGGGCTTTGATGCGTGAATCTGAGGCAATGAGACACAATTCATCCAACAGCAAGGCGTAAGAGAAATTTTCCAGAGCAGTGATCTTAAAGGGACAGGCAGGGGAGGGTTGGACCCCACAGCTAAAACAGCAGAGACAAAGGCATGAAAGCCCAAGTGGGCATCACTGACTGAGTCAGGGAATTTATGTAGCATGGGATGGTGGAACGTAGGAGAGACAGATATGAGGATTAAAAGTGGATAGAAGATGAAGTTGGAAACATAACTAAGAATTGAATCATAAACAGATTTGCATTAGGGTTAAACTGTGACAACAAATAGCCCTCAAAATGTAAGACATTGTAGTGCAACTTTGTTTTTCTTTCACAAAACAATTTGGAGAGGGGGATGCGTTACAAGTGGCTAAGAGATCAGATTTCACTTGAAGTCTGAACCAGCAAGGAATACAAGCCACTTCTGCTGTTCTGCCATTGGTGAAGACCAGTCATGTGACCTCTCCTGGTTGCTGAGTGTCAGGAGTTCTGATATCCTAAGGGAGAGGGTCTGGGTGACTTCTTCCTGTCTATAATTCGGTTATTATGGAATGATAGAGGAGAAGTTTATACAAAGGAGCTGTCTTCACGATAATTTTTACACACATTGAGGAATTTGAGTTTTTATACTGAAGTTAAGTGTTATTTTGACAAATTTTCAATTTACATAATTGTATTTTACTTGTAAAATGTAACACTAGTAGCACCATAAAGAAGGAATTTATGA
Organism: Ctenodactylus gundi; assembly: GCA_004027205.1. Taxonomy (NCBI): domain Eukaryota; kingdom Metazoa; phylum Chordata; class Mammalia; order Rodentia; family Ctenodactylidae; genus Ctenodactylus; species Ctenodactylus gundi. The sequence goes on from PVKB01002314.1 coordinate 2,622, forward strand.
GATAAGATTAGAAGCAAGGAAACACCACTGAGGAGGCTATTTTGGTAGTGTTGGCAAGTGGTTCTGAATTTAGGAAACACTGAAGAATGAAGGGATTCCAGTGATGCTTTTGAAAGAGATTCATCACAACTCCTGGTCAATTTCTTGTGAGAAGAGAGGACGAAGAAAATTCCAGTAACCTCCAGCTTCTGTTTAAGGTAAATGATGAGATTTTTGGCAACATTATCGAAGGCCTGGGGAAAGGGCTCAGAGTGAACCACAGCAAGCATGAGACATCTTCAGGATATCCTAGTGGGGTTTCCTGAGTTGGACACACAACCACTTTCAGGAGGCAACACAGGCTGAAAAAAAAAAAAAAAACCTTAGCTTTCCACTAGTAATAGACAGTAATGTAAATCACATGTGGATAAAGTCATTCAGTAATCATAGATTTACGTAATAATATAGAAATATTAATTTCCAATTTCCATTCTAAGCCAAAACAAAGAGAGTCTTTAGGTAAAAAGGAGTTTGAATAATACCAAGTTATGAAGTCAGCATCCTCTTGAATTTAAAGATGAGTACCCTGTGTAAGTGCTGACTTTTACCCTATTTGGTGGGAATCAAATTATAGAACTTCCTGTTCTTAATAATAAAATGGGTATATGCTTATAGATAAAACTAGCCTGCTATTTCTGTGTTATGGTTTGGATCTGTGATGTTCCCCCAAAGCCTTATTGATCTGAAAAGTGATTGGTTCTTATGGGTTAAATAGATTGCGTGAATTATTCATTGATGATTTCCTGGACCATTGGGAAATGAGACATGAATGGAGGGATAGGTCACTGGGGACGTGACCTGGAAGGATACATTCCCCTCACTAGCTCTGACCTTCATTTTCTGCTTCCGGTCTTGCCATGCCATGAGCAGCTTTTCTGTGGCTAAGTCCTCTTCTATGCCCTTGTGCCATTGCCAGCTGCCCGTGAATGAAGTAAGATCTTCTGAAACTGTGAGCTTGTAGGGGTCTCTGTCCCGTGGGCACCCCTGGAACAGCCAAGGAAAGGTAGGACAACAGAGTGACACACCGCGAGAGTCGGTTCAGTGAACACCGTCTCGTTTATTTGGGAAGTACAGGGGCTTAAATAGACTGAGGAAGCTATCTTGGGCCAATCAGCAAGGCCTCAACTAGAAGAAGGGTGGAATACTGGAACACTCCAGTTGTTTTTTAGACTTTTAATTAACTAAACCGGCAGTTCCATGTTTAAGTAAAACAACACCCGGCTTAAATCACAATTAGTAACATTTCTTCGTGGAAAGGAAGAAACTCAGCCACAGTCAGCTGATGCCGAGGTTCTGGGGCCCTGAAGACCCCAACAGGAGCTAAAATAAACCTTTCATCGCTTAATTTGTGGGTGGGTGTAGGGTATTATGCCCCAGCAATAAGAAAATGATTCAGAAACTTTAAATGGTGCAAAACTATAGAACCAATGATTAACTTGTATGTCTTTAAAAGTACATCTTCTTTTTTTATTTTACATTTAATTAACCATTTAAGGAACAAAGAAGTATTGTAAAAATTTCTAATGGATAGATATAGTCACTAAGGACATTAATACTAAACTTCAAATTGCATTAAGAGCAAGTTTTTTTGTTGTTGTTGTTTATAATGAATGATGCCCTATTGGTCTTACAAGAACGTCTCTGGCAGGAGGTGAGAAAATTTGTTTAAAACTATTTGTTTAAAATTTACATTAAAAAAATAAACATCTGGCTTCCAGTAAAGACCCATTTTTTTCCAATACCACTTTCTTCCAGTAAGAGTTTAATGAATTGATGATTAATGAACTCTGAATAGGACTCAGAATCTCCAAAGCATAGCTCAGCAAAAGGAGACAAAGGCCTCAATGTATGAGCTTTTCGTTTTATTTTTTATAGCAAAGACCTCTAAATTTAGCAGCTTAAAACACCACTTATTTGTTACCTCACTCTGTCATCCAGGCTGATGCCAGTGGGTTCTTCACTCAGGGTCTCACAAGGCTAAAATCAAGAAGACAACTTCCCTGCACGCCTTCCCTGCACCTTGGGGTTCAAGGTCTTTTCCAATCTTCTTTCTGTTACTGGCAAAATTCAGTTGTGATTATAGGCCTGAAGTACCATTTTTGGGCTGGCTGGCAGCTGGAGCCTTACTGTGGTCTTTAAGACCATCTGTACTCCTTCTCACATGACCCCATGTATCTTCAAACCAATGACATCTCATATTTCAGATGTGACATTTGCAAACCAGTTAGAAAAAGTTCTCTGCTTTTAAGGCTAATATTAGATGAAGTCCACCCCAGTAATCTCTCTTAGGACCGGCTGTGAGTATAATATAAAATAATGATATGACCTAATCATATTTCTGAAGAAGTATAGCTAGACACCTCAGATGGGGAATAGCTTAGACGTTCTACTCATCACATTCAGTGTCCTGAAATGTGTGATCAAGCAGTATGGAATTTATGTCAACTGCATTTAAGAGACATGTGAAAAAGCAGAGAGTGAAAACTCTTGGTCACCCTTTTTTGGAAGAAGATATGGAAGTCTTTTATTGGATTGTGAATACAAGCCATTTTCCTTACGTTTTATAGCTGCATGCCAACTCCTAAATGACTGTCTGACATCTAAATGTTCCGACAAATCTCCTCTTACTCAACCCACTTGAAAGCCCATATTTCAGGGAGCCTCCCAAGAGGTGGCCTGGCTGGTACTTTCCACCTGTAAACAGGATGCATATGATGAGTAGTAATGAAAAGAGTCAGGTCAACTGCTATACTGTGACTAATAACATCTCCACATTATGACATGGATGCTGAGCATCTGTTCATCTATCAAAGATGGGGTGACCAAAAAGTCTTGATCCACAACATGAGGGATGATGGGAGACTTGAGTGATGCCCATGAACCCATATGAAGGAAGTATATTTGTGAAAACCGGTGGCATAATTAGCAACATGGTAGAGTGTTGTGGAGAAGAGGGAAAGAAAGTAGAAATGGACAGAGGTTGGCAGAATTCTTGCTGAGAGAAATATCAACAGTGTATGGGAAGTCTGGAAATTATTTTTCCTAAGAGTTATTGCCAAAAGGGGTTCACATATAAAAAAAGTTGTTTTGTATTATCAGGTGTAGAAAGTCACATAATCATTTTGCTCTACTTTGCTTTGGTTGCCAAAAATCTTATACTTACAGGTGTGCTTCTCTTTCTCAGTTCCTGGAAGATTTATCTTTTTTCCCATCTATCTAGTTGTTAACACTTTTTATATTATCTTGGATATTTCGGTGACATTTATTTTCCTATAAATTATTTAACATTCTTTGTGGAAGTAGGTGAACATGATTTGTAAATATGCAGAATATAGCATGTTAGGGCATATAGCAGAAATGTAAAACCTGGGAAATTTAATATCTTCCCTGAGACCAACAAACAGATAAAGGAAACAATAAATATAACCAGCCAAAGGAAGTGAAAATACCTGTGGAAGACCACCAGTAGAATGAGGTTGGGGAAAAGAAACTTATTTTCAGAGATGAGCTGCCTGCCTTAGCCTAGGTGGGTGGCTAAATCAGAATCCTATGACTGAGTGGCTTACAAGCAACGCTTATTTCTCATATTTATGGAGGGTGGAGAGACCAAGACCATAATATCAGTAGGTTCTGCATCTGCTGAGGTCTATTTTTAATTCATAGATGGTTCTTTTTGCCATATCCTCACATGGCAGAAGGACAAACGTCACAAATCTCTCTTAAAAGGGCACTAATTCCATTCATGAGGATTCCACCCTCATGAACTTTCCCCTTCCCAACTGCTTCACTTCTATTGCTCTGGGGACCAGGTCTCCATGTGTGAAAACTGCCACGTAGGGCGTTTACACAGTCTCAAGGTCATTTCCTAATTCTTCCCGTTTTTGAGTCTGCAGTCATGACTCCTCCCTCCCCTGCTCTTCCCCGCCTTCTCTTTCCTTCTCTTCCATTTCACCCTCACGCCTCTTTCTCGTTTTCCTCTCCTTCCTTCTTCTCCTCTTCTTCCCCTTCCTCTTCCATTCTTCTCTTTTCCTCCTCTCCTTCTCCCCTCGTCCTCCTCTGCTCCTCTTTCTCTTCCCCTCTTCCTTTCTTCCTTCTTTAGGTGTACCTTTGGGAGCGTTTGAGAGTAAAGCATGGTTTTGTTGTCGTAGCTTGAGATCTTCTGAGATAATACAACATAAGTGACACTGTGATTAACTCATGAAAGACTCAGAGAATGACCGACACACACAGCACCTTTATTCATTGTTATTGATTGGTTGATTAATCTGTTACTCTGAGAGAATATGCATGTTAAATTAAAAATAACAAACAAGTTATTGGAGTTGTTAAATATGTATTTCCTAGTAGCGATAATATAAATGATGCCCACTAAATAGTTTATTGAGTGTGTGCACACCTTACTTAAAAATATTGAGTTAAAAGTATCTTTGATGACACTGAATAAAAACTACATTAGGCTATACCAGTCCTAGTCCCAAGTTTCCAGCTGCCCAAAGATGGCCATCTACTATTTCTCTCTCATCCCAAACTCAACATGTTTATGTTAATAATATTCTTCTCTGTCTTCCTGTGAGACCAATTGCAATTTCCAGTGCCAGTCTCACTGTATCTTTAATGGACACCAGCCTTGGGCTGGACCAACAGAGCCCTATTTATGTGTGCAACATGGAGAAAATGTAGCTTAGGAAGAAATATCTTCTTCTTCAAGGTCTTTTATTTTTACTTTATTATTTTATTTGCTTTTGTCCCTTGATCCTCTTTTCTCCCACTGAGACAATACTTTCATCTTCTTGTCATCCTAGATTTCCTAGATTTTTTGATACAATATTTTCACTTCTAGGAATCAATGAGACAAAAATCAGAAGAGCCACTTTGCACGGGTGAATTAGAAATATCGCGCTGCACATAAAGTGGCTATTCTTGGGAAGTGGGCTCTTTACTAATATCTCTCAACTAATACAGGCCCTCTACAGAAAGCATGACTTTACAATAGAGATTATCCCAAAATAATCTAAGCCACTGTTTTCTTTTGTTATGTGGGTCTGCGTCTCTAACTTCCTAGAATTCTCTATTATTTGTGTTACTTTTCAATTGAAAATCCTACGAAGACTCTTACATTTTCTAAACCATATCCATTTGAATTTCTCTTTTAGATCTTAGTCTGATCTTATCTTCCCAAATGATCTTTCTTCCACTATGTCACGTGTCTGGAACTTAAACGTTCTTGATTTGGAAAGTATACCACAAGATGAAGCTTCCAGTATAGAAATATTTTCTACCATTAAGACTAAATTCGTGAAATTGTTTGATTAAATAATAAATTCATAAATACGCTAGTAATTCTTGTATCTGTTCCTACCAGAGTCCTACTCTCATGGCAACATTTCCATGTTTGCCTGTGCTGCTCCTTCCACTTTGGAATGCACACTTCCTGAAAAAAAAGGGCAGTATTTGTGATGTGTGCCAGAAACACATGGCTTTGAAAGCCACAGATTGCTTGGCCATACCCTAGGAAGCCCAAGAATTTGCATTTTGAACATGTTCCCCCCAAAAATGCCAATGATGCTAGTTCCAGGACAACACTTTGAGAGCATACATCTAGTGCTCACGCTATCCAGAGTTTTGAGACCTGCCCTGTGTCCCATGTGCTCTTTGTATCCGCTAAAATATTTTGAGTTTGTCAAGATGTCTACCATTTCTGAGTCCTTCTGTTCTGATTTATGCCTCTGGCAACTTGTTAACAGATTGATATGTTCAGAAACTTGGTTCTCTCATATGCTGTTTCTGACAATACTGAACTTTGCTTTCTCCCTGGAAAAGATTACACAGTTTTGTGATTTCATTCTGTTCCTTTTCCCACTTCGCTTTCCATTTCTTTTAACCTGGTGAAATCTAAGACATGATTCTACAATCTTCTCTCAATCGAGTGTTCTTTGAATATTTTGAAAGTTACTACTTCTACTCCCACGTCTTTTCTCTGATCTGTCACTGGGCTTGTCAACATCATTGAGAATGCCTGTGGTATATATTCTGAATGCTCAGAACACAGGATGCAGAATCTATTTCTGTTTGTATCCCCAGAGCTTATACAGTGCTTCAATAAAAATACTTTTACATGCCCTAACTATTTGCTAAATATTGTGTTAAGTAAAAGCAAAACAAAAGAGAAAACCAAACCAAACAATAATGATTTTAAAAGGAATGTGCTGTAGATAGAACTTACTAAAGTTATGCGCACAGTATTAAAAAATAAATTAGACCTATCTAGGTGGGCCCTCTCATGAAGGCACAACCTCAGGTTCTACTTAGGATTAAGCTAAAATGCACCTCATAGCAGAACGACATACGTATTGCTGTTTCTATTAGTAAGAAATAAGTAACAATGAGTAAGCAAACAAGAAAGAAAAAAAAGTCTCTGCTTGATGCAGATCAACAAGATGAAAATCAGAGGGAAAGTTAAGGAATACTGAAACTTATTTGTACATTTTGAATGTATGCGAAGAACAAGCCTCTCTGATGTCATGTAATGTGAGAAATTCCTGAAAGTAACTCCCATGACCTCTTAGGAACTATTTCTGCCTTTCACTATGCTTTTTCCCAGTAAAAATCTTGGTTCTTTTCCTCAAGGATGAAGGCATCTTGGGGTCTTGCTGTGAACTTGGTTCTCTGCTTTTATCTCTGAAATAAAAACCACATGTGGCTTCCATGATGTTTTGTACAAGAAGGTTCTGTTTGGCCTACGGATCAAATTGTATCTCTGAGAGCCAATAAGAGAAAGTTTAGGGTTTTCAGGTCAGACAGGGTCAATTTGAGGAAGTAATCATTTTGACAGCTGACATTAAGACTCGCAATAAACTAGACCAACCTGTTGCTTGTGGAAATTTTATTGTTCCTGTTGTTTAGCTGCTCCTGTCAGGAAAGATCTGGAGAGTGTTTTAGGAGCATGCTTTTCATAATTCAAATAATAAATCATCTTATGTAAGTATTACATTTATTTATATATTTGTATCTTCACATTAATGTGGGCAAATTCTCCAAAAAGTAATGTTGCATTGTGTCTTGTTCATATATCTGCAGAGATGCCTAATTATCCTCATGGTCCATCCATGAACACTTCAGTAGATCGGTACTTTTAAAAACAAATCTAGGCCATTTTTGCTAATATGGAAACGAGGCAGGAGAAGAAATGGAGCTTCTCAAGAACAGAACTGAGGCAAAACTATCGAGTCAGAGGACGGGCAAGATTAAAAGAGGCTCAGCTTTGCCAAACTACATTTCCTCAGCAAGAGTTGCTGGATTCCTGAAGTGGAGCCAGTCACACTGAGATTTGTGTTTTATTTTTGTTGCAACATCTTGAGGATTATATGTATTAGTCATGTGTAGAGACACAGGACCCAGAATGAAAAATAAAAGGAATAGAATTCAATGGGCTAATTTTGCTGGTTAGCGTCAGTCACAGGCTGGGTTGAAGTTGCTAGTGGGATCATGTTTTTTGCCTATGGGTAGTTTAGTGTATCGTCAAAGGTGTCACCTTTTCAGGTAATTCAGATTGGCTTCTAATTTTTGTCTATCTTTTTGGTAAATTAGGGAGAATAAAATCATGTTAAGTCACGGCGACATGTATGGGTCATTCACGAGACACATTAAGTCCCGGAAGCAAATCAATAAAGGTCTTCCACTTTAATCTTCAATCAAATGGACTTGCAGTGTCCGATAAGACAAAGTAGCTACACAATGCTGGGTAAATCATTGACCCTTCCTGAGCCACAACATTCTTATTAGTAGAAAACAGCTAATGACATTTGGTTTATATTATTTTCAGGATAAATAAGCAAGAATATTTGTGAAGAGACTGGCACAAGCCTGTGGTATTTTATAATGGATGAAGTTATTATTATTGTGAGAAAAATAGAATTTTTGAAGATTTTATTCTCAGCTGAGGGGACCTATTCTAGTTTTTGTGTAGCTCTTGAGATCAGCACTGAAAGCATATTTCAACTTTTTAATCAACGACTGTAAGAGAGGCTGCCTCGTTCATTCTCAATGGCATGAAATATTGTCACCTTCGGGGAACATAGCTGTGAATCAAAAAATGGTACACTTCTCTGACTCCTGAGTTAAAAAAAAAAAGCTGCTCAAACTTCTACCTCCTCTGAAGTTATTATTTCCAAGGATACCAAGCATTGGAAGACAAACAGTACAGAGCGAGCCTAGCCGGGAAAACGAGATGCTTGTGAACCACTTTTCCTCCCAGTGCGTGCCAACAGTTCACATTGTTGCCAACCGATGAGTAAGTGAAGAGTCATCAGCTTTTCAAGTAGTTCAAGTCTCCCTTCGTGCTCCCGGAACCAAACTACGTGGCACCTGCTATCTTCTGGACCCAGGCAAATAAAAATGAATCTGAAATTGTCTCTGCATTGCAAATAATATTTATTGTGTCTACTCGATTAAAGTACTGCAAGAAATACCCAAGAGAACTTGCGATTTACCGAGCACGATGGTATGTGAGGGAAGGAGAGTAGAGGAAGGTGGGATCTTCTTGCTGATAGAAAAGAAACAATTAAATAAAATTCACAGAAGTCAGTGATAGCAACCACAGCCAGAAGTAAGTCAAGTTTGACAGAAACTCAGAGGAGATGACGGTTTATGCCTACCTGTAATGAGTCGCCAAGGCATCTTAGAGACAAGGGCGACTGATGTGAGCCTGCGAGGGTGAGAATAGATCCACCCCCTCGTCCATCACCCATTTACTGAACCATTACCCAAAGCAGGCACTGTGGCAAGAACCAGAGACTCAGAGAAGACACACAAACAGCTTTCAGAAGCTCACGGAGAAGCCATGGGAGTCAGATATGGAAGCTAATGACATCCTGTACTTCAAATAGTAAATGTGATAGTAATAAAGTGTAATCTAATATGGTGTAGTTACTGAGGGTGTCTGTGACTTTGTTATATCCACAGGTGTGTGTGTGTGTGTGTGTGTGTGTGTGTGTGTGTGTGTGGGTGTGGGTGTGGGTGTGTGTGGGTGTGGGTGTGTGTGAGAGAGAGTAAAGTCTCCAGAGGATCCACTGAAGCCGCCTTTAAGAAGGTGAGATTTCCAAAAACCGCCTTGGGGCTGGGATGCAGGAGCGCTGCAGGCACCACAGAAGGAAAATTAAATTTCCTTAGCAAATTGCAAAGGAGGTGTCTGAGTGCTGTAGTACAGACGAGAAAGGCAACCTGGGTAGGGGAGAGCAAGCATCTGTATTAGTGTGGGTTCTTTCAAAAGACAGAATTTACAGGAATTATAACACGAAGTCTCTATTTGGAAGGCTCACAAATCCCAGGATAGAGATAGTCCAAGATGGCGGCCTGCACGTGTGAGAGCTGGAGTGTCCAATGGCTGCTGAGCCACAAAGTAGAACTCCCATCCAGAACTGTAGGACAGCCGGTGAGAGTCTGCAGATCTCAGTCGTTCAAAGAACAACGGCGAAGACTGGAGACCGAAGATCAGCAATGGGCAGACAGGTGCCAATCGAGACTGGAGCAAACCTGTGATGAAGATCTGCCACAGGTAGCAAGTCAGTATCTGGAGACAATTGCGAAGGACAGAGCTTTCCCAAAGGAAGAAGCTATAACAACCTTTCTATTTCCCTCCTTTTATACAGTTTGAGTTCCAAGTTAGGCCTCCTACAGTTGGGTCAGTGCTCTTCCCTCATTCACTGGCCCACAAATCTCTCACACTCTAATCCAGGCTGATTGTCAATTCCCAATCTAGGTGTGGTTCCCAGACCCTAATCCAGGCCTGGTTCCTGATTGCCTCAAGTGGACATGATCTCTCCAACTGTCACAACATTCATTATGAAGCAGAAGCAGCTAAAATGCATCTAAGGACCAGATGACTAAAGGCTTTGTATAATCCAACAGGGAAGTTTTGGCGTGGCTGTGGTTAGCTCATTAACTAGGCCTTGCCCCTGGTGAAAGGTATATTTTATTTAATCTAAAATATCCTGCCAGCACCTAAAGTGTTCAAAAGTGGGGCTTTTGGATGATGGTTGGATCATGAGAAAGCTGAATGGTCTGGTAGACGGTGAGTCCTCTTGGGAGGAGGTGGATAACTGAGGCATGACCTGAAGGGCCTACTGTTGTTCCCAGGCATCTTCTGTCTCTTGTCTCACTCTTTCTGCTCTCTCTGCTTCATGCCCACCAGGAGGTGAGCATCTTATCGCCTCCTACCATAACACTGGCACCTGTGAGCCAGCCAACCATGGACTAAAACCTCAGAAACCATAAGTCAAAGTAAATCTTTCATCCTTCAACTCGCGCATATCAGATGTTTCGTCCCAACGGTGGAAAGCCTGCCTAGCACAGTGTCTCTGCACCGGCGCACTACTGTCTGCTTAAGCTCTGCCCCACCTGCAGTTGCCAATTCTTCCCAGCTACATCACACCCAGCTTGATGAACAGTTGGCTTCATCTGTGACATAAATGTGGTCACTTACATCTGAAAATCAAGGACATAAAACAGGACTATAGAGGTGGCAATATTTTTTTAAATTGGTAAGAGACATAATTTGGATAATAGCTTAAGAATGATTTTTCTATAACCTGAGTTGGAAGGGTTGACTTCCTTGGTTCTCGGAACACTGTAATATTTCTCCAAATTTCCCTTACTCATTAAATTCACTCATATCCTTTCTAGTCAAGGTAGTCATACGAATGCTTTCTCTCCTTCCCCTCATTTTTACTGAAGTTTTGAGGACCAAATAAAGCACCAGAGATAAAATTGTCCTTTGAAAGTATTATTTATTTCTTTCTTCAGAGCTGCAGAGATAAGAGTTCTTCCTGAGACTTCTGGGAATGTGGTGAGGATTAGCCTCGCCCTTGTTTTCCAACTCACCACCGTGATGTAAACACTGTGCAGAGAGACCTGCTCTGGGGTGAAAATAATGTCACTCCACAAGGAGTGTTGTGTGTCCCAAAGTATTGATTAACCAGGGTGGCCAAAGACTAAGTTAATTATGTGGTCAATATTTTACTAGGTTTTTCAGTTATTACTTATTTCCATTTTAATTGGTTTATTTTTCTAGCCTCCTCATTACACATCTGCTGTTTACATAAATTTACTCACTTCAGTGGTAAGGTCAACTGCAAGAGCCAGAACAAGGATATACTCAGAATTTCACCTCGCCTCATTCTCTCAAGGCTTGTAGATTGAAGAAAAGAAAAAAGAATTATTCGTTAGATCTCACCAAGTTTCTTTCAAATTTCAAAAGAGGAAAATCCTTTGGGAAGTAGATGTCGTAGGAAAAGGGAAGAAACAAAACACTGCTACTTTATTTAATAACTTTGAGTTAGTCATTAAAAATGCCAAGCAGGCTGTGTTTTCTACAACAGAATAGTTGCTTTGTTTTATAAGAAGGCCAGTGGATACAACGCTAGTTTGCCCCAACCCTGAGAAACGAAGCCCTGTAAAAACCTACAGTCCGGAGCATTTTCTCAGTTCAATGCTACTAGAAGTAATTTTACTTAAATATAATGGTTAAATGGGGTTCTCTACTTCCCAAGTCATGGATACATGGGTCAAAAATACAATATTTATAAGTTACGAAAGTGATGAAGCAGGCTAATAAAGCAAGACAAATTTCTAGAATTTTCTACTGAGTGACTTTTTACAAGTTTAAGTTATTAGTAGTGCATGTATATTGCAGGAAGTTAAACAATACAAAGCATATTGAGACACAAGGCCCTGGGTTTGATTCCCGAGCACCACATAAAGCCAGGTGTGTGGCACATGCCTGTAACCCCAGCACTCAGGAGGCTGAAGCAGGAAGACTGCCACAAGTCCAGATCAGTCTGGGCTCCATTGTGAGTTCAGCCTGGGTTACAGAGTGAGATGCTGTCTCAAAAAAAAGAAAGAAAGAAAGAAAGAAAGAAAGAAAGAAAGAAAGAAAGAAAGAGAAAAGAAAAGAAGCATATTGAGAAAAATACAATCATTTTTTCTACTACTTTGCCCCTGAAAATATCAAATGCCTCTTATATAGTATTGCTCATCTCCCAAAAAACATTTTGATATTTAGCAATCAAGGTTTGATATTTTTAATTTGGCCAACATTATTCATAATTTGGAATTTTGATGTAAAGTCAGGGTTTTTCTTTTCTTTTTCTATAGCAGAACTTTAACCAAATTTAATCTTTCATGGAAATTATGATATTTCCATGCTTAAGGGTTGGTCTCAGATTAAATGTCACTTCCCTCAAGTCATGTTTTGCCTATGAACAGATTTATAATAAATTTGTGGGTGAATTTTTTGGTTTAATGATCCCAGCTCCTGAGGGCTGAGACACTATCACTCTAAAATCAATAACCTCTAGCCCAGTGCCTGGGGCATAACAAGAATATGATGAATGGGTTGTTTTCATTATTGACAAATTTTTTCTTTGTCAATTTTTGGAGCCATAGTCTTGTGCCATGTAAAAGGAGGCTCTCACATGGTGCTTGGCAGATAGAAGGTTCTTTCTGTCTACAGAATGAAGAAAAATGTCCAGCTAACCATGGCAAGTAGCTTAGGATGCCTGAGAGACACAAACCAACACCATTAGATCAACAGTCAGAGCAACCGCAAAGGAACCCAGACGTCTGCTGAATGTTAAGGGACTGTGTTTTGCATAGCCTCTTGTCCCCGCTGCAATTTCTTTTTCTCTTGACTCATTTGTCATTGGTCAGTTGTGTTTCCCGTATTTTTCTGTCCTCTGAGAGTTTCTCCTCGGTGTCCTTCATGGTGGGTAGCCTACAGGAATCCACCAAGGCTTACCTCTCTCTTTTTTACTAAGTGCGCTGTTTTTTTGAATGACCTCATCTATTTCTGTAGGCTGTGTTCAAGGAGTTCTCGTGAATCTGAATCTTTGTTTTCCAAATCCACCCTTCTCCTGAACTCCAGAACACACTTCAGTGACCTCATTTTTATGTCACGGAAATACTTAAAACTCTCAGACAGGTACCGCTACCCACTTATTATATAATACTTTTCAATTATTGTTCTTTTTGAGTATTCTCTGTTTTGATTAAGGACATTGATTAGTTAACCTTGGAAATCAAAAATTATTTTAAGTGATTACCACTTCTTATACATACTGACAACCCTTAATTGCTCTAACTCTTAGAAAATAGTCTAAGTACACATAATGTGTTTCTGCAATCACTATGTTGGGACAGAAATCTAAAATCTTGCTTAAATTGTTTCTTCTCTGGGATAATGATAAAAGTATTTTCTTTTACAAAAAGAAATCTAAGTATTTCACTTCTCTAGTAGAAAAATACGTTACACTTATTATCTAATTTAATGGCCTCAGGGGATACATGGAAAAAGTATTGGAGTGTCTACTTCTATTTACTCTTTTAAGTACAATATTTGATGTACACTAGAGAATGAAACATAACTATATGTATTTCATAAAGTACCACAGTACAAGGAGTGCCTGTGAACCCTCCCCTGACCTCCATCTTAGAACACCCCAGACGCCTCATCTGTTTTCCTTTCACCACTCCCTTCCTCCTGCTCCCACCTCCCCAACCGCATTTGAAGCACATTTCACCTTTTAAAATATCTTAAATTTCCATATTTATTTATAAGCAATACATCGCTTAGTGTGTTCTTGAACTTTGGAAAAATTAGATCATACTTTGTTCTTTGTAATTTTCTCTTTAACTCAGTATGATGTTTGAGGATTTATTTTCATTGTTGCCTGAAGCTGTAGTTCGTTAACTTTCATGGTAGAATAGTATTCTGTGTGTGAACATATCATAAGCTTTTCATCTTCTCCCTTGCTGAGGGACACTGCGGTCCCTTGTAAGGAGAGTGATAATACGGAAAATACCATATTCTCTTACTGCACAGGTAAAATTTTGACAGTGGAACTGTTGTATCATAGAGTAGGCCTAAGTTCAGAGCATTATATTATCAGTTATTCATGCACATATTTTATTTTCAAATATATCAAATATTTATTAAGAATGAGTGCTCAAAATTTATTTTCTGAATAGGAATATGTGATCAAAACTCTTCAGAGACCACTGGCTTGTAGGATAATGCGTGATCTGGCTGCAAATTCCCTCCTTTTGTCTTTATTTTTTCTAGACAAGTCTCTGAGGCTGCTGTGTCTATGGCCTTCCATTGTATATATTACTATAATAATGCCTTTCAGGTTAAGTAGTTGCTTATTTGATATCAATATTTCCACCTAGACTCATGGTCAGAAGAAGAGTTGCAGCCAGTTCATTTTTTTGTGTCCTAGTACCTAGCCAAATGGTAGCATGCAGAAGACAAAGATATTTATAGAGGAGCAAATGAAGGTCAAAGAGTAGCAATATCATATTTTTATATAGCCAAGAGGATAAATGCAGCAGAGAAAACCTTGGGCACCCTAGGGGAAAACAACCCATAAATTCAAAATATTAATGTTTTAGGACTATGTGTAATCAGTAGTGCTCTTGGGCCTGGTTATCAAAAGCAATTTTTGCTTATAATTAATCAACAAAGTCCAAACTACATTGGTTCTTTTTCTTTACCTTAGATACACTAGTACTCTATGAAAAGCCATGGAAATTTTCCTTCAGACTTCAGCTTCTGTTCTCCATATCCATAAGCAGAGGAGAAAATTTTTTTGAACAGAAAGCTAACTGGACTAGTGATCAGAAAGATAAAGATTTGTCTTGTGTTGCCACGTGGTTTTTGTATAAATCACTCCATCTCTTTGACACACTGCATAATAACTGAAGGGAGATACTGATATTTTTCCCATTTGGGCCATTGCTTTAATTGCTATTTACCTATTGGTTTTCAGGCACAGTGACAGTAACTTACATGGATTCTCTCCTTTTATAATCAATATAAATATCCCCATTTTGCATAAATAACAAAGGAAGATTAGGAAAATTATACTGTTTGCTTGAGATCTTATAGACATAGGTCACAAGTTGCTTTTATCCTCCTCGACAAATTCTACTTTGCCCTCACTTTTTCCAGAAGTTTTGGAAATATCAAGTGAAAAAAGCTGCCTGAGAACATTCCAGAATTTTTCACAGTTTACCCATCTGGCAAATGTTTATTTAGCCCTTGGCACACGCCCTGTTCTACAGTAGCCACCAAAAGAAGAGGAGATGAATTACACCGTCTGAATCTGGAAGACCTTGAAGTCTACTGAAGAAACACAAACATCTACAGATGGTAACAACACAAAAGGGACTCTTGCTCCCTTGGGGTGGGGTCAGAGTACGCTTTGGAGATGTTCCTGAACTCTAACACACTAAACTATAAGTGGGGTATTTCTCATGAATGTTGTTTTGAAAATACATGCCAAGAAGTGGAACAAGAGAAAAGAAGAGGTGAGACACGATGGCTGGGAATGGGGAAGTCAACTATTACGGCAACTAGAACAGCTTGCATGTGTCATGTCGCAGAACATACAGTCAGAAAGAAATGCAAGTTGGAAGACTTTGGCATTTGAGATTTTATTTTTATTGGGTTCATAGATACCATAGAAAGGTTTAAACTGGGCAAGTGCTATGATGTTCACATTAAGAGTAGCAATAATTAAAATTTTCTTTATGACAACAATCATGGGCAATACACACTAAGAAACTTAACCCGTGTCAGCAAGCACACTAATACATGACTGATGCACTTAACTTTCACAGTAGCCTGATGAGGTGGGGACTAACCTTACTCCATGCAACATGCTCTGTACCACATTCCTGCCCTTCTCTGATCCTGATGACTCCAGAACACCAAGGCAATGAGAAGCTACAAGAGCAACTCCTGCCTTAGGAGGAAGGCGATAGGATATCAATTGTCTTGACCTTTGAGTTTGAATCTGATATATACCAAATTCATATTTCTTTTTGACTCATTTGAAATGTCTTGAGAAGACTGGTAGTGATAGATACTTTACAGCCTTCCTTTACTAAGCGTCCCTTGCAAGGTGTCACCACCATGGAGCAGAATGAAAGGAGACAGGGCAGATTTTTAAGGCATAACTACCAACAGTTAATATACATGGTACCTCAGCAAAACTAATGAACGTACAAATGACATTGGCAGAATTCAGGTCACATGGCATAATGGTAATCATGTGATTGGCCTCAACACTGAGCACAGAGAAGCTGACCTGTGTGTGCCCTCATATCCTTAAATCATGAAGACCACAGCTGCATGTGACAGCAGATGTAGGATGCAGTTAGTCATGCATTCGTCCCGTGCGTAGGAAGTTGGGAGGTAGTTCAACTGTAGATAGTTTACTGCTATCCTAAAGCAAATGAAACCTCATGAGCAGAAGCAACCCTTGTTCCAGAAAAATATTCTGCCAATAAGATACCTTGCACAACCACATGCACTCTGAGGAGGCCCAGGGACACTGCTCTGTTGGGATTTCATCCTGTAAATCCCTTCTTCACACTTGGAAACAAGACATACTAGGTCAAATATTCTTTGTAATAGGCAGAGGGGCATTTTTTCAGAGACCTAAGAACTTTGTCTATGAGTTTCTTTTTTCAAATATTTATTTGGCTCAGTGAGAATCCAGAAGTCTGGACAGTAACTTGAACTTATCAGAGAGATCCTTTTTTGCTTAACTTTTCAAAGATATTTGTTGTTCAAGAGCAAACAAATGCATCCCCAAAAACCAGTTTGTGCAATTACCCAGGTTTTATAGCAAAAAAAAAAAAAAAAAAAAAAAAAACAAAGCAAATGAACCAAAAATAAAGATGCTGTGGGGATAGGTCACACCTTGAGTGACTGGAGACTCATACATGTGACACTCCTGTGTGAATTCAGAATTGCATCTTTCCTTTTTTGGGGTTACGTAACTCTACTTCTGGTTTGTAAGTTCTTTGCAGGCTTTTCTACATTTTTTATGTTGGTACATAGAACAGGTCTTAAAATATGTAAAAATCTTCTTTCATTTCTTTTCTTTAAAAAAAGTAATTCATATTTATTTGCAATAAAATAAATAAATGAAGTATAAATTATAAAAGCAAATGAAAAGATTTAATAATAATATCAACATATGTAAGTGAAAATTACCAGCTTCCTGAGTAGTCTTATCTGTCACCAATTTATTTGTAAGAGTTAGCATGTACAAAAATTGTCAAAATTCTTGATTTCTCTTTTACTTCATCTAACCACATTCGGCATTATGTAATAAAATATAAACAACAGGTCAGACTTAACATCTCTCTTTTGCAAGAAAGAACAGAAACATGTTGCTGACCTTTAGCACAAATTGGGCACTGAAACACTTCTAATGTCCCGTCAAACTAAGCCACAAGAAATGTAAGCGTAAGAGATTTTACTTGAACCAATGCGATAAGGAAGCCACTGATCACATTACCTGTTTACAAAAGCCATAGATCATAAATACAGTCTATTTTGGTTGTGTTTTGTAAAATGAAACATGTGAGGTGTTAAATTGGGAGAAAAAATAACATTCCCTGAATGCTGTAGAGATCAAAGCTGTGCAGATTTTAAGAGCAGGTCTATGATTTTTGTAGTATTTTTTTAGTGATAGCGTCTACTCAAAAATACAATAACTAAAACTTAGAGTTCTTTGATCCAAAGCCAAACAGGTCCATCCAAATTGCTGTGAGTTTACACAATGTGCTCAGATCTCAATAAAACATGACTTATTTTTGATGTCACTAAAAGCTATTTTATAGGGGACAGATCTCTTGTACCATGACTGAATATTTAAGACCCTAAAAGAACTACAAAACATTATTGCTATATGAGAGGTCTCTTTCTCCCTGAAACTTCTCTCAGCAAAAGGGGAAAACAAAGTGCTGAAAATGAAAAATAACTATAAACATTTCCATTTGAGACCCAATCATTGTGGAGTCCAGAGCAGACAAAATTGTATTTTCATTTCTCCGCTGAGGTTTTCTTTTTTATATAGTTTTGCAAAATCTACCTTTGTCCAAACTTCCAATAAAATTGGCTAAAAAATATTATCCAGGACCGTGTCTCCCTCTTTGTCCTCCTCTTTAGTAGTTAGTTTATGCCATTCTACATTTTTATCTTCTCCCTTTAATTTTTTTCTTCTCTGAAAGAGCTCGCTCTTTCTGTGTGCTGGAATCCAAAGTTTAGCACATATTTTTAAAGGGAGAAGAACACGTGCTTTACTTTTGGATTTAGAAGTTAAGGTTTACAATTGTATCTGTGGAGAGGGTGGCCTTTCAAGAGTGAGGGTGACTTGGTATAAAAGTCAGAGAAAATGGACAGAGGAAGAGTTACAGGAAGTCACTAAAAGTAATCAGTAGTATCTCTTATATATTCTTATTGTCTTTCTGAAATTCTACCAGTGTAATATTTGATTCAGCCTATATACTTCTGGGTTTTAATCTAGACAAATAAATTTGATACCTGTAACATCGTGTGTGTGTGTGTGTGTGTGTGCACGCACGCGCGTGCGCACGCTCCCACTCGTGAGTGTGCATGTGCGCACGCACGTGTCTGATGTTTGGTGACAACTAATGAGGCATCTATGGCCAAGCAGCTGCTCAGTGACGTCTTTTTTTCCCTCCCCCCCCCCCATGCTTGATTAATTTAATTCATATTCTGGACTTTTAAAGTGTTTATTTAAATTCACAGCCAAACATCTCCCATGGTGGTTCACATCCTGTGAAAGTGTTTGGACCAGAGGCCGTGCCATGTGTGTTGAGGATGAGCTGACAGATCTCACAGTTGTGACAAGGATCAGGCAGCCATGTGGCTTTAAGCAGGACGCGATAACCTTCGTTTTCCTAGAGAAGTGCTTTCCTTTCACCTTTTGCAGATCTCTAGGCTATCAATAAACTATGATAGTGTAGAAATTGATATTTGTCAGCAATTATTGATAAGAATAATACATTAAGATTGCTGAGCTCAATGCTAATCAATATACTTATTGCAAGAATAGTCTCCATCGATTCTCACTAAATCTATTTAGCTTGTGTCTTCTAATGTGCATTTTATGGATGAAGACGTGGCCTTGCTAGTGGTGAGCAACAGACTTCAACTTGACCTTTAGTACTGAACGAGGATGTTTCATCACAAGCATTTGCAGCTAGAAAGAGTGAAGAAAACAAATGTTCCCCATAGGGAGCTTTTTAAATTTGAGATATTTTCCTTTTTTTTCATTTTAAATCTATTGCATGACACGTGTGGTTTTAAAATTATTCTAAAGAACCTAGAATGAAAACGTGTTTTACCCAGTAGCTGTGCTAAGCCTGGGCATTTCATCCCATCTGTGAATGAGTTTGTCGATGGACATCAGATCTCAACCCATCTTCCTGGCCCCAATTCCTGTCCACAATCCACCTCGTACTATATGTTCATCTTTTGGGCTTTCACGCTTCTGGACTTTAAGTTGTGCATCAGCCAGTGGTGAGCTTCACCCACATTTACACACATCCTGAAGTTTTGTGGGACTTTTGAGACTCGCCCAGGCACAATGAATTGATTTTCCCATGTCAATTCACGTGTATTTTAACTGCATAATATTTTAAACATATCCTTTGAATGAAAGGTATATATTTGCATTAAACTAAAATGATAAAAATGATTTACAATATGAAGTACAAGGGGTCATCAAAATATATAGAGAATGTTTAAATTTAAAAAACAATTACACTAGGAGACACATTCATGGTAATCCCCCTCTCTTCAAACACTTACTTTCTGAAGCAGTTCTAGAACTATTATTTTATGATGTCTTTCAGAGGTCTGATTAGGAATAGGCACTGTAGGAAGCTTGACCTTATGTCTTTATCAATAGTCTCATTTACACACACAAAAGGAGGTCTAATTTTTAAATGTGGAGAATGTTGCTGCCTGGCATCATCCAACAGGAAGACAGGCTGCTATAAAGTATTACGGCTTGTCCTCACCCGCTTCAGTCACCGGATCTGGCACTACATAACTTCTGGCTCTTCGCCAAAATCAACACGATCATCCAAAGTTAATGTTTTGAATAGATAAAGAAGACTGAGGCAACCACTTCAGTGCAATGAAAGATGCTCAGGACAGAAGACTTCAGCGCTGCTTTGGAGAGCGACAAGACAGATGGGACAAGGATGCTCAACCAGTGGCTATGTGTCCTTTGCTGTAATGAGTTTTTGGTTTAAACATTCACCATATTTCCCCACCACCTTATATGTCTTCTTCTCATGCTTGACTTACTTCTCCTAAGGTACCAGCTACAAACTGTGATAGTTAACACACGGAAACATACGTACACACCCAGCTGCTGAGCTTTGCAATATCGCAAACCTGTGTAACTGTGTTTTGCACCGAGCTGATTTCTATAATTTCATACCAACCTTACTTGCCATAACTCCAAATACTTTATGATGTGACATGCCACAATTTATTCAGCCGTTCTCCCACTGAGTGTCAGTCGTATTGCTCCCAGTTGACACAAACACTGCTACAAGGAGAAGCTCACGTGCCTGTTTAAAAAACTAGTGGATGAAAGACAAAGTGAAAGACGGGAATAGAGTGGGGTAGGAGGGAGGGAGGGATGCGTAGGGGGAGGGACAAAAGGAGAGTGGGAAAGCCCTTGTCACCTTGACAAGATACGAATGTGCACAAAATGCTCAACTCCATTGTAAACCTTGAATTTTGCACGTATACATATCAATAAAACGTGGGAAAAAAAAACTAGTGGAGAAAGGAAGGGTGTCAAGGTGGAACTTCAGCTTTGCACTACTAGCTCTTCTAGAAGTAATAATTTAGCTTCTATGTGCTTCAATTTTATTTTATGTCAAATAGAGCTATTACCGAAATTTTGTAGGTTTTCTGAAGTTGGAATGATTAGAGGGAAAGAGCTCTTTTGCCTACTACATCTTAAATACTCAATATTACTGCTATTATTGTAAAGATCATATGCCTTCAAGCATAAGTGTGATTACACTTATGTATTTCCTAACATAATGGATCATTGGGTCATGTTTTCATTGTGTGACATCATAAGGTGTATTTACACAAAGACTATGACGTCAACATCGCCTTATGGGGCCACGGTAGACTACGAAGTCTGTCACAGTAGCCTATGACCTGTTGTTAGGTGTATAATGGTAGAATGAATTCCAAGAGCTGGAATTCTTAGGACAAAAGTTCTGCTTATTTACATTTTTAAAGCCTTTTACTTAGTTGCATTCCTCCAGAAGGAAATTGTGAGATAAAAATCCAAATGCTAGTAGATGATTTAGGTGATAAGGGAAGGTTCAGCAGAGGAGTGTGGAGCCGAGGGAGAGCAAAGAAGGTATGAATCACATTGAGGACCTGAGTGTCAGGCTGCTGAGGACACCTGGAGCCCACATGGAGAAGAGGCTCAGCGTGCACTACTCCAGGAACAAGGGAAGTGGGGTGGGTGCACGGACTCCCGTGTCTTACATCAGTAATTGACTGAAGGTGGCTTCTTGGAGCAGGAGCATCAAAAAGAGCAGAACTGCAGGAAGGCTTCGCCTCAGGTTTCTGGAAATCACAGAATGATCAGTTGATAAATTTGAAGAAAATGAGCTGAAATCATTTAGACTTTTATCATCATCTTGTGCTGGGAAATCTACAACGTTATGTATAAAATACCCCTCTTCTCAAGGACACCCCCACTTTGCCTTCCAACAGCTCCCTGTCCACGAGGCATTGCGTCTCTGCTAATTCTGGCCTACTGCAGAGGGGGAGTGAGTTCTATTGGTCAGAGAACGAAAGAAAGAAATGCAGGCAGTCAGCAGCTGAAATCCTGATCAGCATGGACTCGAGGAGAAGCGTGCGCTGTCACTGGGACCTGCTTCTCTCAAACTGTGTACAAGAGTCGGTGAGCAGATTTGCCTCCTGGAGTTCTGCCCACAGAGGCAAGAATTTCCCCCCACTACTGTTTTCCATGGCCGTCCCGTGTGCCATTTGCAGCTCCACCACGTTGAGCCTACCCACGTGTGCAACAGATCTGGACTTTGCATCTTCTGAGAGCTGGTTATGGAACTCTGTGAGATCACAGGTGTGACCTGAGGGAAAGACTTTGATTTAACAAGTTAGATAATGTGTGGGACTGGACTACCACTTGATGTAATTTAGTTATGTCCTCTGGACATTCTCATGCCTGGTCACAGATGTATCCTCTATTGAATAATGTGTCCCTGCTGTGCCTGCCCAACCTAATGATTTGGAGGGTCTGACAATAAAGAGCCCATGATGAATAGCCCGTAGTCAGTGGATGTCCCGTGCCACCAAATCCAGCAGCACGCCAAGCTGCTTAGGAGTGGTGAACAGTTCCCTGAAGCCTTCTGGTGTTCAAACCACATCCTGATTGATAGCTGAGTCCGTCATTTTTTAAATATTCATGATATACTAATGCCATAGACACCACTCAATTCCATGATCCTAATTCCCATTATCCTTTTAGCTCTCATATTCTGAAAACATTGCATGAAAGCATCCCCATCTAAAATGTTTCACCACCTTCCAAAAAGGCTCCTGGGTCGTGACCAAAGCCTTAGCACATCATAGCACCCAACGTGCCTTAGTTGTTATTTTTATTATTAATTTATGCTTTTGTCTCTTGCTACACTTTAGCATCCTGGAAAGTGAATCCAGGAAATATAAAACTCAGTTGGTCATATTTTCCTTCTCCCTTCCTCCAGCTCCTCAGTATGTAGCAATAAACCTCACGCGTAGTGGATCCTCACTGGATTCTTGCTTACAGTGAGAAGGAGCAAATGGCATGAACTTCCCTTGTTTTTAAGTAAATGTTTGGAGATGTTTTGACTTACAGAAAAGCTGTGAGGATAAGGCAGAGTCCTCCTATACTCCTACCCCATTTATCCCATTATAAATACCTAACGTTGCAATGGTATACTTGTTACAGTGAATGAAGCAGTCACATGACCTTAGTTGCTATCTCCTGCCCTCTTCAGATTCCAGGATCCTATATAGGATATCACATTAATTTAGTCACCATGGCCTCATTGGTGGTGATAGGTTTTTCAGAAACTCCTTGTCTTGGATGACTTTGACAGCTTTGAATGGCACACACTGCTCATGTATTTAGTAGAACAACCTTCTTTGTGGAATTGCCTGATTGTTTTTTTTTTTTTCTTTTCATAACTAGACTGAAGCTGTAAGCTTCCAGGAGGAAGATCAGAGAGCTGAAGTGCCATTTTCATTGCGTCCATCCACGTGACTTATCACTGTTGATGTTGACCTTGAGGTAACGTTGACCTTGTTGACTGAGATAATGTTTATTAGACTTCTCCGATAATTTCTTTTTCCTTCTCTCTCTCTATTCGTACTCCTGGGCAGTCACTAGGTACAAAAAAGGTTGAAGAGTTGTGATCCACCTTCTTTAGGGTGAAACATCCACAGAATTTAAAATCCTGCTCAAGAGAGGTATCCTATTTATTTGATATATGTACATATATAGATGTAGCTATAGGTATAGATACAGCCTTGTAGATATTTATCCCATACTTTGTGCTGTTATGATTTAGACCTAGAATGTTCACCAAAGCTTCGTGTGTGTGTGTGTGTGTGTGTGTGTGTGTGTGTGTGTGTGTGTGTGTTGTGGATTTCATGTGCTATTAGGAGGTGGGGGCCTGGTTGGGAGGCACAGATTACTGGGTGGGTGGCACTGAGTGTGTGGCTGGAAAGGATATACTCTGGCCCCAGCTTCTTCCCAGTAACTGATCCTTCCTCTTGTGATGTTGGGAGCAGCTGTTCTCCAGCTGGCTCTTCCGGCATTGCCAGTCAACCATAAATGAACTGAGACCTTCTGCCTCAAGAGTTATGGATGTCAGGTAATGTGTCCAAGCAACTCAAAAGTAACCAAAACATAGTCCACTATTATTTCATTGTTGTTGTTGTCACCCAGAATATTCCTCTTCCAGCTGTTGGGAGTCTTTTGATTGATTGCTATGCTTCTTTGATACATTTTCGTGTGTGTGTGTGTGTGTGTGTGTATGTGTGTGTGTGTGTGTGTGTGCACGCTTGTATGATATACATTTATCTGTTAGGGTGTTGCACTTTGCTTTCCAACTTCTTTACTTTCTGATACCACAAGAGATTCATCTTTTTTTTTCTTTTTGCCCTAGTCCTAGAAATTTTGATTTTTCTGAGAAGCTCTCACTCTTTTAACCAGAGACCAGTATTAGAAACCAAGAGCAGTGATTTATATGTGACTGTTTCTTGTGTTGGGTTTAGTTTTTAAACTTATAGCCTAAACCAATAAAATATGGTTCACATAATAAGCAAGTCTGTAGTGTAATTCACAATCAATATGCAGACTTGTGGTAACTGATGAGTTTGGTTTGATAGAAAATAACCTTGGCAGCCACTGTTCCTTGAATGATTTTTTTCATGGACTCAAGTATTCTGTTCTCAGCTACAATTACAAATTAATTTGCTGCAATATGTCTACTTTGTACATGATGTAAAGCTTTTTATAACTTTATGCATATGTGTAGGAAGCTGTTGTATGTTGCCTAAAGAACAGAAGTACCTTTCTGAAATTCAACTGTTCATTCCAAACTTAGGAATGAAGATAAAAATACCAGTTCAGCCCCTGAGAGACCTTTCCGGATGATGATTCTTCATAACAAAAAAAAAAAAAATAGGAGGAAAAGCTGTTACCATCTTATCACCAATATTTAAACTTCTCTACCATCTTGAGCTGTGATGTTTGGCCACAACACAAGTCTAATATTCAATGGCCATAAATGTCCTTGACAATAAAAGAGACGTCTTGTGACTCTAATCTGACTTGCTAAGCACAGGAAACCCTTGGCATTTGGGCATTTATTAATGATGAAAATACCTAGTTTTATAATTAATGAGAATAATTGTAACTCGAGAGAGTCTATTGACTTTATTATAAAACAGCATTTACGATGACTGCATTTGCTGGTGTCTGCATTCAGAGCACAAGAGCCACATCTCCATACGCCTTCTTTCAAACTGAGACCACTTGCAGCAAACTTCTAGATGTATAGGCAATGTGCTAAGGGAAGCTCTACACTTTCTTTCTTCCCTTTCAGCTTTCCGGTGGCTTTAGAGACTTAAAAGGACTGGGGTAAATCAAGCAAGCCTTGACTTCCTTTCTCACTTATGCATATATTTAATTCAGTCTTTACAATGGCATGATGAATTAAGTATTAGTATTCTCATTTCAAAGTTGAATAAACAGATCTGAAGAAGTTAAGACATTTACCCAAGGTCACACATTTTATGATATGCAACTTAATAGTTATTTTATGAAGCTTAAACCTAATTAATTTGACTACGCTGCTTACCTTTTTTCCACCTTTGAGGGTTCTCAAAGTAGCTACAGTAGCAATACGATTAATTTCAGATGTTTTTTAAAGAAAATGATGCCTGAGACCTGTGTGAAATTCTTGTGTAATGATTCTGAGGCAGAGTGGAATGTAGGCATCAGCAGTGTGCAAACGTCCCCCTGGCAAAATTACTATGCCATCGAGTCTGAACCACAGACTGTGTCCTTCTGCCCTCCTGATTATGACTAGCATTTTGCTGTGTCCTTGCAATTTTCAAAGTTTATGCACAGTTCACTTAATTTGTAAACCAACCCACACAGGAATTATGATGCTCATTTTGGAGAAGAGAAAATGTAGATTCAGAAAGTTTGAAAATCTGACCCAATATTATAGAATCAAGGGCTGAACCCCAAGGTGGGTAATTTGAAAGGGCTCCCACTGCCGTTGTCCTAATTTACTCTTCTAATTGAGCTCCATTTGGATGTGCCCTCCTCTTTCCCTGGCCTATCCTAGTCTGGCTTTGGAAGAGCCACTGGATGCCATTAAAACTACCGAGCGTGGATGGACTGGGAGAAGTGGAAGCTCTGGGCCCTGACTCACTACTGAGGAAATGTGGGTCAGTGGTAAAAACAGAGAGATGGTTGTGAAAGTTTGAATCCCTTAAGAAAGTGATACTATTCCTTTGAATCTCAAGTTCTTCACCAAGAAAATGGAAAAATTCTTACAAGCTACTTCACTTTTTTATGAGAACAAAAGAAGATTATATGAATTCAGGTGATTGGTAAATTGAAAAGCATGTTGCTGGTATAAGTCCTGGCTGTGTCACTTGTGATGGGTAGTTTAGGAGGTTGGTGTTAGTTTCCAGGGGCTGCTGCAACACATTTCCACATCTTTGGGAACCTAAGACTACAGAAAATTCTTCTGTCTTAGTTTTGAAAAACAAAAACGTAAGTCAGGGTATCCCCAGGGCCAGTCCTCCCTGACGGCTGTGGAAGACAGTCCATCCCTACCACCCACAGCTTTGGAGGGCCACTGGCCTTTCTGGGTGTCCTTGACTTCTTGTAATGCCACTCCAATCTCTCCCTGTTTTTTTCATTTCCTCCTCTGGGAAATTCTCAACTTCTACTTGGTCATTTCATTTTCTTATAAGGACATTTGTCCTTGAATTCAGGATCCACTGGGATAATCTCATTCCAAACAATCTTCTCATTTCTAGATTTTTTAAAAATTTTGTTTGTTTGAGACAGGGTCTTGCTCTGTAGTCCAAGCTGGTACTGAACTCACAATGTAGCCCAGGATGGCTTAGTACTCACAGCAATCCTCCTGCCTCAGCTTCCTGAGTGCTGGGATTACAGGCATACACTGCCATTCCTGGATTCTATGGTGCTGGGGAACCCAACCCAGGGCATTGTTTGCTATAAAAGAGCTTTAACTGCTGAGCTACACACCAGTTCCCTATATCAAGATATTAATAATATCTGTAAAGCTTTTTCCTCACAATATTTATGAGTTCTAAGAAGAGTATGGGCATATCTTATGGAAGCCATCATGCAGTGCCCTACAGGTAGTATGGGTATTTCTCCTTCCCTAAGTTTCACACCACCCCTGATGCGATCTTTGCCACAGACATGACTTCTAAATCCTTGTTATAAGATCCCTAGTCCACAAGTCAGTCCTGCCTCACTTCCCAACACACACCTGCTCCTTCTCAGCATTCCCTCTGCTGCTCTATCTCTGTGTCTTCTCTTGTACCATCCGGTTGGCTTGCTCTTCCTCTTTCTGAATCTCATTATTGTTTTTCTTCCTCTTCTATGAAGTATTTACTATTTTTAAAATAGAGTTCCATCGTTTCTAAGCCCATCAAATTTCTAGGTTCCCTACCTCAAATCCAGCACTCGCTCAAGCTGACCCTTCCTGGTGTGATACAGCACGTGTGAGTTTTCACATTCCACTGAACTTTGTCTTGGTTCCCCAGATTTGGCACGTGACTCTTTTGTCTTCCTGCTACTCACAGCCCAGAATCAGGATTCCCAACACCCGTAGTTCTCAAGAAATCTCACGAGCCTCCTAGAAAGAGTGGGAGCCCCACCTTACAGACTCCCCCAGTCTGCTACCTCACGGAGGCAGCTGGAATAAGGTGATAAGAAGCTTAAGCCACCTCCATGAACCTCTGCGTGTTCTAAGGTTTTCTTTGGTGATAGTACATTTTTTGATGGAGAATCTGTAGTTTACTGTCATAACTGATAACTGATGTTTCTCACATCATCCTCTTTTCTTTAATCAACACTTTGGATAAAGGATCACACAGATCGACAGAGGCTCCATTCTCAATCTCTGATCTGTCTTTTTGATATGTTTCACATTTTGAAGTTCAGTACACTTTTGTTTCTTTCTTTTTCTCCCGTGCTTTTTGTAGTGAGATTCTTTTTAACTCTTGGATTCAGAATCTACACATTACTTTTGGGGTAAAGTCAACAGAAAATCAAACGCTGTGAATGTTGTTCCCTTTCCTGAATACTGCCCCTGCTAACTGTGGTGCAAACATGTTTGCCTTCGTGACTTGTTTTAAAAATGTCCCTTGGAAGGGGACATTCTTTTCTCAGAATTTCCCATAACCCTAGATTGAGGACTTATATTCACACATTTCTTTGTAAATTCTTTCAAGTGTCTCATCTCTAAGCTTATGGTACAGGTGCATTGTCTGGTAAGTAATAGACATTCTAAAAATTCAGTAAGTCACTGAATGCAGACCTGGCACATCAGGGACAATGAATACTTTTGACTTACCCTTGTTACTATGACACCTACTCAGCTTTGTTGTTGTATTTTAGTAGACATAAACTCTTATTTTTTCATCAACACATCTTAAAGATACCTCTAACATGTCGATGCCAACACATTTCGTGCTTTTGTTTTGTATGACCTACCTCCATACAGGAACTATGCTGACAATGACATGTTACTGCTCACCTGGCCCTACGTGGAAAATTTAGGGCCAGTAAGTCTGTGGGCATTCCAGTAATAAGACAAAAAGTCTGTTATCCTCCAAAAATATTCTCCTCCAGAAACCAAAACCAGCAATGTTTTACATTTCATCTTTAAATCTCTGCATTTAGAGTGAGATCTTGGGGGATGTCTCGGGACCAAGGAGAATTTTTCTTCAGTTACACTGTAAAAGTTTCCCTAGGAACCTGGGCATCAGTCTCATTGCAAATGGCCAGGAGGAGACCACTGGAACTTCACTGTATCAGAGGTGATCGAAAATATATGGTAAAGAAAGATTATTGCAGGAAGAGGCACACTGCCTTGAATTCTTCCTCTAAATAGTCTCTCTCTCATTGGACATGCTTTTCCCACCATTCATGTCACCTTCTGAAGTAGCTTCAGAAGTTCTCTTTCAAGAATATCTTCCATTACACTGTCACAGCTAAGTAGCTGTTCTAAATTGGTTCAAAATGTTTCCCTTTCATGGCCATTTTAACTTTGGGCAGTGGTGGATCTGGTAGGTAATGTGAACAAGGATGCCCGATTGCGTTTTGTGAGCCTGCCTCCCATTGGTTAGAACTCAGCAGTTGCATTTGCTGCATTTTTTTAAAAAAATCGCGTATGATAAAGACATTCATGAAAGGGGATTTTTAGAATTATTACAGAAAGTGACAAGATTGTGGGAATAAGCGTGTTTGGAGTATGCAGGAGTATTTTGAGGGGGAGTCATAATAATATATCTTTTACTGTAATCACTTTTTAAATTTAAACATTCACCATGTATTTCAGTCACTCCTTGTGCAGACAGAGGACACCCCTGCCCCCTGACCACTACCAGGAGCTTGAGAATCTGGCAAAGGAACAGGGGGAGAGCACCATAAGATGAGAAATAAAATTAAAGTTAACTAGAAATACATTCTGCAGTGAGGGCTAAAGAATATACGGGAGAAATTGGTAAGTTTCGGTTGTTGTTGCAATCACAGCTCACTCTGTGGGAAGGTCTGCTGCCACTGACCAGTGGGTAAGACACCCTCAAAGACGGCTGCTGACATGCTCAAGATTCATGCAGGTCTAGTCACTGCACTTGAAAGGTAGAGTGAAACCTCAGGGGTCCAATACAGGCTCCGTGCCAGGTGTGGTGTAATTACATCCCATGCGTGCGACAGGACAATGGAACAGTTGGTACAAATTTATGTCTATTTTCTCTAAGTTATTTTTCAGTGTTTTCTCATCACCAGCAATTCCTTCAGACGGTAGCATTTGTCACTGGGGGTGGGGGGAGGGAGGAGAAGGAAAGCAATGGCCTCACAACGTGCTTTCCGTGTTTCTGCCCCTACGCTGAAAGTCCCCTTCACACGACTGCTCACGTAAGACTTCGATCTGGTCCTATTAATTCCCTACCTGATGTTCTTGAGGTGCTCTTTATTGCTCTTGTGGTAAAAAGCAAACAGAAGCCTCTGAGCCACGTACAACGTGGCTTATGTCTTTCTCCTCTTTCTCTCCAACCCCCGGGAACCTCTTGCAATCACTCCAGGGCACAGTAGTGCTTCGTGCCTGTGTCATTCCCCACGCACTCTCTGTAGCCTGGGATACTTCTTGCATAAGACTGTTCAATTTTCATCCACGCTGAGGGACATCACTGCCAGGTGTCACCATGACATTTATAAGCCTAGGTATTCCAAAACTAAACTGTCCCCCCAGAACTACCCTACCGTGATACGGTGGCGATGCTGGCAGGTAAATATTTTAACAAGCGGGAGCAGGGGCTCCAGTGCTAAAGGCAGGTTGGGGTTGGCAGTTGAGGAGAAGAATAAGCAGAATCAGGAATGTACAATGAGCAGGGCAAGAAGTATCAGTCTTTGAGGAAGAGGGCATGACGTCGGTGAAAGTGAGGAAGATGTGCAGAAAACTCTGCCTTTTTGTCCGAAGCTTCACATGTGGCTGAATATGAAGTGAAAGAGAAAAGGCAAGAAGCAGGAAGACCAGGACCGTGATGGGAACCCGCTTGGCTCCTCCACGTCCGCCACGCCCACCCAGTAGTGCTGTGTCAGCCTGTGTTACCCCGCAGAGGATGCGATGAGTCTGCCGTGTCAGCAGGGACTCTCACACGCCCCAGGAGCAACAAGACTCAAGCAGGCTTTGCCCAGAGCCAGCGAGGCCGGCGATGCGGGGAGGGTATGACCACACTCGATCAGGATAAGGAACGTTCACAGACACCATCTCCCCACTGCTGTCTCCCTCCCTTTGTGACCCAAGAGGACACAGAGGTCAAAGGTGACTCAGTGGCCTCGCAGAAGGTTGTTCAGGTCCTCAGCAGGGCGGGAAGCACAGCTTTTCCTTTGAAAAGCTGATGATCGTTCTGGGAAATAAAAATCAAATGCAGAGAATATTGATATCAATAAAAGCAAAGTATCTCAATAAATGTAAAGAGAACATAGGGATCCTGCACATGTTAAGATGTAAGTGCTAAAATGCTGGTGGAGTGAAAGTAGAAATCAGGAAGCCTGGGGCCTTCCTGGAGAGGGCTGCCACTTAAGCAGGTTTTTGTGAACTGAAGGACACCAGCAGGAGGGAAGGAGGAAAGGGCCACGGGGAGGCATCCTCTGAGCCATGGCGTATTGCATTTGGGTGAAGCTGCAGGGAGCAGATCTGTGAGCATCGTTAACACTGAGGTCAAGCTGCTCCCCACCTCACCTGTGGGCCCAGGGGCAGATCCAGCTATTTGAGGCTAAGTGTTCTCATCTATGAAAAGAGAGCTGAGGTTCTTACCACATAACAGTTATTATATTTATGGAATTATCTCACAACAGTCTAATCCACAGCAAGGACTTATTCCCCCAGGATCTCTTGGTTTTTGCTAGTCACTTAGTAAGTTTACAAACGAATAAAGGAGGCTATGAATTTCCAGTTAGAAGGAACTCTCCAAGCCCTCCTGAGCAGTGAAAAAGTGGTAATCACCACGGCAATCAAGTGTGCCTGTCCCTAACCACTTCTTTACATCCCCCAGCAGAGAGGAGAAAGCAAAGGGGACTACGTTCAGAGAACCAGTAAGTGATGAGGTCTGTTTTATGAACCAAATAGAACAGAGGATTGCCCATCTGTGAGTTTCTGTGAGCACACCCGTTCCTCAGATCCATGACACAGGGCCCTCTAATCCTTGCACTCGTGCCAGTAGGGATGGAGATTTTCTCCTACCCAGACTGCAGGGAAAGACTCCGCACCCTGATGTGAGATCTCTTCTCAGCATTGGCTCTGAAATAGCTACCTCACACACCCACTTATGCTCTTCTATCTTGAGGAGAAACTGGAAGTTTCTGATGCTAGAGGAACCCCATGACTGTGCAGAAAGCTTGGGAAAGAGATTCTACAGGGTGAAACATCAGCAAACCTCAGAGTTGAGTGAGACCTGAAGATCATTCGTCTTAAGGATTTCTAGACTTTGGGATTTTGATAACTAATAATATTTCTTAAACCAAAAATTACAGAAACATAACATAGAGTGGCTCCATTAACTTTCCAGGGCTACCGTATCGATCACCTTCTGCTGGGAGATTCAACAACAAAAAAACACTGTCTCTTTATTCTCAAGACTAGAAGGCTATGATCAATGAGTCAGAACAGTTGACCCCTACCAAGGACTCTGAGAAACAATCTGTCCTACTCCCTTCCTACCTCCTAGTGGTTTGGAGGCATTCTTGGGCATTCTCCTAGCATCTTCAGGTCATTCTTCCTTTGAACATTATCTATCTCTGTGTCCAAATTTCTCCTGTTTTATAAGGACACCAGTCTTGGATTAGGGCCCATCCTAATGATCTCATCTTACCTCCATCATCTGCAAAGACTGTGATTCCTAATAAAGTCGCACTCCTGGGCCCTGGGGTTAGGACTTTAGTATCTTTTGAGGACATAATTCAGCCTATAAAAGCATCCAACTCATAATTTAGCTGAATAATGACATAAGAAGAGGAAAACTCTGTACTTCAGTTACCTTCACCAGTTCAAAAAGAAAACATTTTAACTCTGGAAACATTGATAATGTCATCATTTCCCACAAAGGGCAGTCTTTTCTCCAAAAGAGCGGCTGGAACCCTAACCAAGGAGCTACCACACACTTGAGATACGGGCTTTCTTTCCTCATCTCACTCCAGGTTGTTGGGGACGTTTTCATAGAGTGGTAAGGGACTATGAATAGGTTTTCTTTTGTTCCCTGGGTTTCATACAACTGCTGCTAAAATTCCTCTGTAGCCACTTTCATCTGAGGTTTACAGCTAGAGTCCTTGGGTGTGGCAACAGGTAAAAACAGGACAAGAGTTCACTGTCAGCTTGACTTCACACTTTTGATCCCCAAATTATGTCAGACCTGGTTCCCTCCCAGCTGTCCCTTTCTTCCTCCCATGAATATGCACGGGGACGTTTCTGTGAAACAAAAATCAGTTTTTGTGAAATCTTCCAACAGAAACTGAGGCAAACATTCTGAAACATTTTTGCAGCATTGAAAATGTTGGTTTCAGCTCCACATCTGCCTTCCTGGCTTACCTGTTGGTGTTGATTTAATCAACTCTTGCACTGGGTTTTTGCTGAATGATTTTTACAGTTGTATGGGATGAAGAATAGCCACTATTCAAAGGCAGTGGGTGATCATGAGAAAATGTGACTTATGGGACTGTTGTTCTTCTGTGTCAAGGCAGGGACAACTTCTCTGGAACCTGCAGAATACTAAGCCTATTAACCTTGGATTGTATGAGTAGCTATTCATGACCAGCAACTCTCAATTGGCGAAAGAACATAAGATATAGACGAGTCTCAAAAATTACTTACACATTGTTTGCTCATTTCTCTTCTCTATCATTTCTTTTTATAAAAAAATGTATTCTTTTGCTCCTGGTGGTAGTCAATACTAAGATATCAAGAAAAACTGAGAAGATAACAGACTATCAAGAAAGTCCTATTACAGACAAAAAGAGGCTGGATTTTGGTATAAAAACTGGGAAGGTCTGACCTCTGTCTTGTTGCTTTATGGCCGTGGGATCTGGGGTATAACACTGAAACTCTTTGAGTTTTAATTTCATCATCAGTAAAATGAAACTAGTTATACCCTGTAAATGGAATTAACCACTATAATATTATGCAAGGAAATTATCATATCTCTGCTGGAGGTAAGGGTGTCATTTGGGGAAAGACTTTCATGAAACAAAGAGTCACCTAAATACACTTTTGCCTGAAGGTGAGAACAGATCCAAATCTCTATGAAATGTCATTCATGAGAGCATTTCATTACACCTTTCTCATTTTCTCTCATGATTTCAGCAATTATGGAACATATTTTTGGGGAGAAGAATGAGTTTGTTTTCAAAAACAATAACTAGACAGCCTTCATATCAGAAGTCCAAAATGGTCTAAAATAGAGCCAGCAACTCAGCATCATTTAGGAAGCTAAGAATTGAAGTCATGTTCTGGCAGACTTGCAGGCTCAAAATGTCACTCGATACTTAACAGAATTAAGCTTCTGATTGTCACAAAACTGCATAAGAAAATTAAGCTCATCAGGCCCTTGAAAACATCGTCTTCCATTGTGACTGAAAGCAAAATGTACTTCTTGCCATTCACAATTTAGCTCTGAGTGATTGTGCCTAAGCTTTGCTGCTATGTGGAGATTAAAACTTTCTTATTTTCTGAATAAAACTGTTGTACTTTTTAAAATGTTAAATGCAATTTGGAAGATGTGGAGGACACAACATTCCAGGTACACAATCAATGAATGAATTTTTCTCTTTTGCTTTGATCCCTAGAAACAAATGCATCCTGACAGTAACACTTGGAAAATTTCATCTTGGCAGTCGTTTTTAAGGGAATTTGATTTATTTCAACATTTGCATAATAAAATCCTATTTATTCCTGGAGAATCCCGGGTCTTTAGAGAAGAGTTCTTAGTCACGAAAAATGCATTGCACATTTGTCCGGTGACACTGACATAGGAAACTGGGAACCTGGACCTTAATTAAAATAATACTTTCTCTCCGTGGCCTTGTCACCTGCTAGATAAGGCAGAAGTTAGGAAAATCAGGGGACGAGCCTATATAGGAATCACAGTGAAAACTGTGTGCATGGTCGAGCAACCAGGACCCTCCGCTGCCCTTCCCAGCCCTTTCGCTGTCTCACCCAACCTTTCCTACGACTCCTGTTTGTGCTGAAGCAAGGATAGAGCGGTGTGTACTCATGAGGGAAATCAACGGACTCTTCCAAAATTAAATCCCACTATTACCACTTAAGTTAGATGTGTGACTTTAAACAAGTGTCTCAGCCTCTCTGAGCCTCAGCTTCCTTGTCTGCACCATGAGGAACCAGTCTATCTTGTACTGATTATCCCCAGAAATAAATTTGGCAATCTAAAGTGCCTGACGCAAGTAGGTAAGTCTCAGGCACCTTTCCTGAGACTCACTGCATGTGTCTCTTTTCCACGGCTCTCGGTGCCATGCAAAGCATTTGAGACTTGACATCTCCTTTGATGACCTTCCATTGGCTTCATTTTGTAATTTTCCTTCCTTGGGCTATGAGTAAGACTGAAAGGAAGTCCAAGTTATGTTTTTGGTTGTTGCTGTTAGAGAGAAAGAATGGTATGAGTCCGTGAGCTCTAAACTAAGCGCACTGTATCAGGCCACAGTCCCGGGCCTGGAGGGCACTTTATCTAAAACTACAAGAGAATGTATTCTGGTACCATCTCTTTTAATGTCCTCGGGCAGGAGCAGACATGATTAGATGTCTCCATATTTTAAAGCAGGAAGAGCCTTCTGCCTTTTTGTTTTGTTCGTAAGTCTCACATTCATCAATTAGAATAACTGAGGGAGAGAGAGAGAGAGAGAGAGAGAGAGAGAGAGAGAGAGAGAGAGGCTCTACAAAAAAGAGCAAGGAGTGAGGCAGAGAACACTGCAAGGAGCATGAAGCCCTTAAAATGTACTGAAGTGTTTCTGGCTGCTCCATTAGCACCTCGCCATAGGTCCAGAGGTGGCTTCTTCAGCTTGTAAATGTATTTATATCTAAAGAGAATTCAGAAAGTCAATCCAAAATCAAATAGTAATAATGGGGACAGGCATTCTTTACCTTTCCATTAAGCAGTCATTAACTGAGTGCCTGTGTGACGCGTGACATGCCTTGCCTGCTAGAAGCTCATGGTCTGGGGCCAGAGACAGACAAAGCCCTCCCTGCTGGTTACCATGGAGCAGGGTACGATGTATTAACAGTGAGATGGCACTTGAAATCTAAAAATGTGCCACTGACTGCAGCCAGGCAGGGAGTGAGTCAGAGAGGCCCATCTAGGAGGAAGAAAAGACGGATTTTGCAAGATGGCTTGAAGATATGGAGGCAAAGGACCAGGATCCCAAGAGGTGAGAGGTGGGCATGTAAGTCAAGAGGAGGAATATAAACAGGGCTTGTTACAGGTAAGGTAGCGAAGGAACAAAACCAAATAAATTGTCCTATGGATGTATACATAGTTGGATGCTGCTGGGTGTAACTCTGCAGGAAAATAAGGGAAAATGGAGTCGGATGTTGAAGGGTTTTCTTTGCAAGACGAAGGGATTTGGACTTTGTCCTAGGAGAGTGACTGAAGTGTTTCTACTAAGAACATGATGACAACCAATTGCTCAGAGAAAAACAGGTCAAGGAGACCCATGTGAGAAGAAAATAAGCTGTTTCAGTAAGAAAAGACAGAGTCCACTAGATGACTAAGTGCTAACCCTTATGAGAGCTCTCACAGGGAGGGTGAGCTCAGCTGGGCCAACAGTTGGGTAGATAGCAGTGCCACTTGCCAAGATAGCCCGTGGGAGGAGGAGCCCTGCTCCTAGTACTCAAGGTGGGGTGTGGGCCCAATATTTTGGACTAGTTTTGTATCTACTTCTCTGATCACCCTCCACTTACTTCACAGAGTTTAGAAGACTGATCTCAGAAGTGATTTCGAATCTCAAATCTACCACTTACTGGCTGTCTTAAGAAGATCTCTTGACCTGACAAGCCTCAGTGTTCTCATTGGTCAAAGGATGATAAGAACACTCCTGTCACAGGCTTGTCACAAGCAGAGTTAAACAGAGAAAAGGCAGTAAGGAGTCCCGAGAGTAAGTGTGGAAAAATGGCGGTTATCTGTACTGTTGTTGTGCCTGCTGAGTGCTCAGAACGAAGGGTGTCTGTGATCTATCGCTCTGTGCCTCCCTCAGCCCACACCCAGGGCCTTATCCAGTGGTCTGTGAGGAAGAAACTGCTGCACTGAGCTGAACTGAAGTAGTGCAACATAGAAACACCAAATGAAGTGTCCAAAAGAACTGAAGTCCCATCTCCTTTATGTACAACTTCAATGCAATAAATCCCACGAAAAAAGGCAAGAGCTGCATTTGGGAATGAGACAGCAAAAGAAGAGTAACGATGTTAACTGAAGTGGGAGATGACTCCTCAGAGCAAGGAGAGAAAAGCATCCCCAAGGGGAGCCTAAGCAGGGGTCCGCACGAGAAAGGACCCTTGAGGGAGAAGGGACTATTCTGACAGTTTTTCTTATCGCAACATTGTGCCAAGTGGTCACATCGGACAGGCCTAACACATTATCAGTGCAAGAAGAAGCGTTCCCTCATGAAGCAGTAGGAACAAATTAAACACTAGAGTAGAGGAGACCCCTCGTCCACCCCCTGCTGCTGGCCTTGAGATTTGCATTTGATTTTTCTCTTTGGCATATAATTTTCTTCAATTGTGAGCCACGTTGTTTCTATTTAAGTAAAAAGTAACATTGTTTTGCATTGAAAACTAAACTTGTCCAACAGAGGAACAAAAACTACGTATTCATCATTCATACAACATAAGTAAAGTGTAAATCAACAAGATGGAATACAACCTGAAGTGGGAGTTCATTCAATGGGATGGCACTGGATTTAGATGGGGGTGGCGGATAATCTGTGTGCCACCAAAAGGCAATTTAGCATATACCATCCTATAGGCAATAATAAGGAAATGTAATCCAAGATGGTGACATGAAACAGGACTGAACTTCTTTAACACTGGATAAATCCAGCAGGTTCCAAGTATGTACCAAACTCCTGCAGTGTCCCTGAGAGAGAAAGAGACAGAGAGACAGAGAGAGAGAGAGAGAGAGAGAGAGAGAGAGAGAATGTGTGTGTTGACAGCAACTAAATCCCTCTTGACAAATTACAAGCCTAGAGTTTAATACTATTAACTGTATTTCTCACCCCACACAATGGCAATTTTGTTCTTCTGAGCCGAGTCTTCCCATCCCCCACCCCCACCTTAGGCTTTTGGCTCTACCTGACATGCTAGAAAGTAGACCCGGGCTATTGTATGGTAAGAATCTTGCCTTGACTTGGTTTTAGGAGGAAGACGTCTCTTCCTTAGTGACTCACCTTCCCTTTGCTCCTCCTGTTACCATGTTCTGAGAACAGCCTGCACGCCAGTTCACCGCAGCTGTGGGCACGGGTAGGCCGAGGGAGAGTTTAAGAGCTGTTGGATTATAAAACCAAAACCCAAATATACATATCAAAGCGGAGTTTCCTGTGTCTTTTAGCATCTTAGGTATATAGGCAAGTATGGGATGGAGGTGAAGAATGGAAAGGTGAGGTCACAAGGGCATGACAGGCCTGTCATATAGGGCGAGCCTACAGCTCAGATGAGTGGCTGTGAGCCACAATGACTGCTATTCTGGGAACTAAAAATTTGTTGAGCGTAAATCTTAGGGGCTTTCACCCTCACACACACAAAACGTGTAAGAGATGAATATGTTCATTCTCTTAAATGTTTATAATCATTTCATTAAATGGAGATACCACGTTGTATCTTTAGAATGTCCTGGAGATTGAATACGGGGCCTTCACACTGAGCTACATCCCCACCCTGTGTTTGAGTTTTGATTTTGAAATAAGACATCACTAAATTGCCCAGGCTGGGTTGGGACAGGCAATCCTCCTGCCTCAGCCTTCCAATGCAATCCAGAGTGCTAGGATTGGAGGTGTGAGCTACCACACCTGTCTCGTCATGTTGTATGTTTCATTTTTTTCATTATTATTTTTTTTAGACAGGGTCTCACTCTGTACCCCAGGCTGGTCCTGGACTCAGATGTAGCCCAGGCTGGCCTTGGACTAATGGCAATCCTCCTGCCTCAGCCACCCAAGTGCTAGGATTACAGACATGTGCCACCACACCCAGCATTATGTGGTCATGGGGAATCAAACTTAGGACCTTGCACTTGCAAGGCAAGAGCTTTAACTGCTGTGCCATTCCTCCAACTCATGTTGTATGTTCTAAATATAGATTATTAAAAAGTGAAAAGTCTGAGAGAAATAGAATCATTGTAGGTGGTGAGGATATCACCGGTGAAACCTTCCCAGCACTCTCCTCACACGCAGAGGTACTATAGGAAAGTAAAGTACTTCAAAACTGCTTCATGTACTTGGTATTAAAGTTCTTCCCTGCGTTCATGTGGCCTTGGACTAGATTTACAGGCTGCTGACCTACTATAGCCAGGTATACGCTAAACTGCCCTTTTGCAATGTGCAAATTATAATCAAACTAAGTTTCCTGTCAGAGCACCTGACTTTTGCTAAACTTTCTATAGCTTGCACTAAGAACGTGTTATTTCCACTTTCAGTTTCTCAGAGGCTTTGGATGGGCCTGAGATTATGAGAGATCACAGAAGTTCCTGCTACTCCTTCACGACCATAAGGCCCCTCGTATTATACAACCACACCTGCTACTTCTGCTCTGAGGTGGGGGGTGGGGGGGGGCTATTGTTTCCCTCCCGGAAACTCAGCTTGGAGGATGCCATGGCGCTGTTGCTGGGCTGGCTGCAGTGAACAGCTCAGTCGGCTGATTTTCAAGTAGTCAACACCCACACGTCTGCCGGAATTAACACCAAAACAAAAAATAGATGCACTGTAGTCACTTCACTGCTTCCTGGGCAGGGTTAGCCCTGTGGGAAGCTGCCTTTTCCACCCTCATTTTGAGCTACTCAGAGAGTGCTAAATAGTCTTATGTCCAAACGTAAAAGAAGAAAGAATCTTGCCCTTTCTGCCTCTGTTTACATACCGATCTATAGCTTGTGCTTGAATATGGGTTTGGAACATCCTGAGAGGGCACAACCACCCAGCTAGAAAACAGCAGCTAATATAAGTCAGCCAGCCACACGTAAAACAGATTTTTTAAAAATCTACTTTGTATCCTTTTATGCACCACAGGGGAAAAATAAGTCAAGAATTAGGAAATTTAAGTAGGGAAATCACTTATGGACTTTGTTGGAAAGTAAGTATAAGCAATAGCGGTTAATAAAGTCCATACAGTAGAACCTGGAGTTGTGAGCACAAGGCCCTGGGCTGTATCTCCAGCACCTTTTGAAAAAGCAAATCTGGTGCACATGCCCACAATTCCAGGACCTTTGGAGGCTGACGCAGGAGGATCACAAGCTCTAGCATATGCTCAGCCTCAGCAACTTAATGAGAGACTTTTTCCAAATTGAAAAAGCAATTATTAATTACTGGGGATTTAGATCAGTGTGAAAGCCTTGGGTAGAAACCCCAGTACTGGGAGACAAATAGAACTTAGAACTGATCTGAAAGAAAGATAATTTTATATCTATTCTCTTAACAAAATGACTGTGAACTTAGAAATCTGAGGCTTCCCCTTGCCATGCATAATCGATACCATTGGTAGGAACAAAGATATATGTAAATGGGCTGAAAAGAGAGTGGTGGAACTACAGTAGTATATCAGCTACATACAGAACTAGGTCAAAAAGAACTGGGAGATCGAAGACAGGTCATAACCTAAAGTACTCAAAATCTACACCAAGTCATCAACGAAAGTGCCAGAATGACATGTGTTCACTGAATTCTCTATTTAGTCCCTCTTAGATTGCAGTGTTCTTGATGATGCTAAGGAGAATCAAGATTGTTAACAACAATGAGAGGGAAAAAAAAGACATGCAGGTCATGAGAGTCCATGTAAGCCCCGGCCCCCTTCGGGTGGACTCGGGCTCTCGCATTAGTGTTCACAGGCTCTTTCCAACATCAATGAAGCAATCTTTTCATGCCCACTGGAAAACCATCAACTTTTCCCCCAGGATTTCCAGATTCTTCGTTATCTATCCTAAACTATTCCCAGAGTTTCGTCTTTAAGACCTACATTCTGACATCCCCTTCATTCCAGCTTTCCCATTGTTGACTTATTGTCCCTCCTCAGTGATAAGAAGGATTTAAGAACTTGAACCTTGGAGTTAGACAAACCTGGGCCTGAGGGTCCACCCTGCTATACACTTAATTCACTCATGAGTTGTATGATATCTACTGAGCACCTCGTGGGTGCCAGTTTCTGGGCTGAGCATCAAGAGTCCAGGCTGACCATATGCCCAGCACAAAGTTCCTGTAATCATGAGGCTTCTGTTTGAGCTGAGAAACAGAAAATACCTGTGTCAAGGTGTCAAATGCAGCAGAATAAGGATCAGAAAGTGGTGTGGGAGTGTAGAGAACAAAGGGTTGGGATGTGGTTTTTTTGACAAATGGGTCAGAAAAGACTTTTTTTTCCAGCCAGAGAGGTCTTTCTGGTATGGCAGATAAGAGCCAAGTCAGGAAGGAAGGGTGAAATTACCGTTCCAGGTTCTGCCCCAGAGATCAACCCCCTCTAGGTCAAGCCTCAAGCGCCGAAGCATCCACCCCTACCAGCCAGGCCCCGCCTCCTCATAACATCCAGATACAGGAAGTGACATTTAAAGAGAAGCCTGAATGAATGAGTGAGCCCCACGTACATCTGGGAGACCACGTTGCAGGCAAGTTAGCCAGGAAGCACACTTTGTGCGTCTGAAAAGCAGTAGAGGGGCAGATCCAGGATGGAGCCGTAGGGAGTAAAATCCCAGAGGAGGTAAGGGGAGACTCATAGAGGAGCCTGCAGGTTGTGTTAGGAACCTTGGGTTTTAGTGCAAGGGATGTGGGGAAAGCCGGGAAGTGTTACCACAATAGTGACATGGTTTGATCTGTTTTAAAAAGATCATACACCGGATGGAGGGAATATTAAAACCAGAGGCACCAGTGACTTCACTTCCTATTATTCATAACACCTTAACCTAGCACTTAATTCACATTATTTCATACACAAAATTCTTAATTTTTCTCATGTCAAATCTTCAACCAGATTATAAAGTCTTATGAAATAGGAATCGTGTATTTTCTTCTTTTTATCTCTTGCATAAGAGGTAGAAAGAATCTGATCTTTTAGACTCTATTGTGTGAGACATCATTTTAATTTTGAGAAGAGTTGTGGCCCAACATAGGGTAAGCAAAAACAAACGCAGAGAAGCCTTTGTCAGGTTCCTACTTGCAAGAACTTAGGAGCTGGACAGAGCCGGATAGTAGAAAGACATTTGCAGTGGTGATCGACAAATATGGCAGATGTTTAAATAAAAAAATTGCAGTCAAAGGGAGTAACTCTCTCAAAATACTCTGAGATACTTTGAATGCTGATATGTCACTATTCTTACCAATCTATGAAGCAGTTCCGGAAGTCCTCTTTTGTGAACATCTTTAGGAGGTGTGATCAAAAACGCAGTAAACGCTGCTGCCAAATGCCATCCAATGGTAGGGCAAGACTGTAAATGTGTGACCGAGCATCCTCGTCTGTCCTCTTCACCAGATCTGCTACTGTGAAACTTCCGGCTTTTCTCCCTTGTCAAAATGACCATGATAGGTCAATGGTTTGAATCAATTCAGGATATCAAGGCAGCTACTACATGGTAAATGAGGATAGAAAAGAGGACTTCTAGAACTGCTTCAGAAAGGGCAAGACTGATGGGACGAGTGTGTGCAAAGCACCGGGAAGTATACTGACAGCAACTCATGGCAATGGTCTTTTACTTTAGTTTTTAAATTTTAACCATTCATTGTGTATTTTGATTATACTTCATGATGTAATAGCACAGGGGTAGCAGCCTGTGAGAGTCGCCCGTCCTATTCACACCAAGTGGCAATAACTGTACATGTTGTGCATACCTGAATGGCCCCTAATGTGACAATCTTAGAATTCTAATTCAGGGGACAACTTACATAGTAATATCCCAACAGTATCACAGAGAAGGAGCCTCAAATTGCTTAGGAAAGTGAAATGACTGGGGATGATATACATGCTTTCTTCTTTACAGTGATGGCAAAATTTATTATTTTGTATTGAGAATCAAAATGCCAAAGTCACAGTTGTAAGTGCTCGTATGTAGAAATCTACTTATTTAAACTTCTACTTAACATTAGCATATTTGATAAAATTTAACCTATTCAAATAACAGGTCAACCTTGTAATTTCAAATTAGTATGTACAAATGAGTCATCACTTTGAATTTGTAATTTCAGATTAAAATTTTTGAACATTGAAGGAAACTACATTTCATCCTAACTATAAATTTGATTTATTACATCTGTAAGAGTTATAAGTTCTTCGGAAGCTTAAATCTCATGATTGATGCACTTTTAAAAATATTTTATACTAATAAATGTGGTTAAATATTAAATGTTATGAAGTTAGAATTTAATTAATTTGGAGGGATTACTCCTTCTTGAAGGAAGTATTTCTTCAAAGTAATTACAACATTGGCTAATTTATGAATGTATTTTAAAAACTTATAAATTAATATATACACTTGAGAAAAACACAGGTTGAACAGGTCAAGTATAATTTTGTATCAAAATAAACTTGCATAGATTTTCTAGTCATCTAAAATTTCCTCAAGAACATTAAAATATATTGAACAGGTTTCAACTCTGCTATTTTATGCACACTTGGCAACCTA
This sequence comes from Ctenodactylus gundi, assembly GCA_004027205.1. NCBI lineage: Eukaryota > Metazoa > Chordata > Mammalia > Rodentia > Ctenodactylidae > Ctenodactylus > Ctenodactylus gundi. The sequence goes on from PVKB01002314.1 coordinate 45,733, forward strand.
CTTAACTTCTTTCGGCCTCGTCTACAGCCCAAAATTATCACGTAATTTCTAGGGCTTCTGCAAGGATTAAATGAGCAATTCATCTAAAGTGCTCAGCACATGTATGGATCTCCCAAATATAAGATTGGAGACTTTGTTACTTTTTCATCCATCCACACCAGATTCATTCTAAAGTTCAATTCTCCATATCTCCTTCTGCTATCCAAGTGGGTTGTTACCTCTTCAGGCACAAACAATACTTTTATGATTCATTTTAATGCCAGAGGCAGCATAATAACCAGCCAGATTGCAGGCAAGGGAAGGTGGTCTCAACCTTCAAGTGCCCCCAAAAAGCGGCTGAAGGACAGCAGCAGCACACGGGTGTACCATTTCCATCCTTAAAATGTGAGGTGCGGAGAGAACACAGCATCAGGCCTCAAGGGCTTGATGTAACTGTGTTTCCGTGCCTATGTCTTACACAAAAATGATAAATAAATAAAAACTGGAATGGGTTTAGAACATCAAGACAAGGGCGAAGCTGACTATTCCCTCAGGAGTACTAGTGGCCGGGTGAAATGTCACTGTGTTTGTGTGCAAATGAGCACAGGAACGCAGTCCCGTCTGGTCAGAGGGCAGACAGGAAGCCCGGAGAGAGCAGACGCATCCCTGTGCTCCATGGTTTACATGCTATTAGGGCGACTAGGCCATTCCATGTTTTCTGAGTTCCTACACCAGAGAATCGAATGTGCTGTTTCAGAGAAAATGCTCTCAGCGTGTATTAAAATCTTATAGTGGGTCCAATTCCTTGGAGAAGGAACGATGTTTTTTTTCAGTGAGAGGAGGGGAAGAAGCACAGGCATAGAAAGGTGTCAAAGAGAGAGAGAGAGAGAGAGAGAGAGAGAGAGAGAGAGAGAGAGAGAGAAGAAAGATGGAGAAGAACATAGAAGGACAGAGGGGATCTCAGAGACAGGCCTCCAAGGAAGGCAGGATCTGAGGGAAGCTGTGTGGACAGATCCCAAATACAGCAAGGAAACACACCGAGGGGAGGTTAGAACTCAGGCGGACATAAAGGCAGAGGAGACAAAAAGCAAGACAAGATGCTTGGGGGGAAAAAGACTGTGTATTTTCAGGAACTCTGGGAACCAGCCAGAGGAGCCAGGGAGAGGAAAAGGAGAAAAAAGATAACGCAGTCGCATTCAATTGAGTCAGTATCGATTCGGTGCCCACACAGGGAGCACAGCAACCTTCCAGAACTTAAGTGGAAACAAATTCAATTCTCTCCTGCCTTGAAGCTCAAGACCCAGAGCTGCGAGGAGGGGTGAGTACGAGAAGATCTCCCCTGCACCCTGCGTCTGGTTCTCTGGTCCCTGTCTTCTTGGGCTGATCTGCCACACTTTTCTTCCCTGGTTCCACAGAAAAGGGACAAGATGAAGCCCTGGATGCTAGTCCTAATATTCTTGTTTATATTACAGCATCAGGTCTAAAAAAAATGCTTTTATCAATGATAATGTGCTTCTTTATAAAACATAAATACCCGAAATCTTATAATAAAAGAAAAAAATGTTAAAATTGAAAATAGAAAGCCAATCAGACACTGCCTATATTAAATATTTTTTCTCCTATACCTGATATGCATGGCAATGTGCAGTACTTCTTAATTTTATTTTATGAAATTCAGCCTAGAAAATATATCTTAGGAATACAGAGTCCATCACCATATATTTGATCAAGATGTCCCCAAGTGACCAGCAGGAGTAGAAAATGCCATCTGTTTTATGATTCATGGTGTCCCTACGATACAATAATAAGCCACAGGACTCAGAGAAATACAATGTTTCCTGACAGTGGGTTTTAAGAAGCAGACTTTCAAGGGAAGACACAATCATCAAAATGCAACCCCCTCCCTCCCCGCCCTTGCCAATCTCACCCACCATCTGACAAGCCTGAAAGAAAGGAGGGAGCACGGGGTCAGATAACCTACAGAGCGTGAGCTGGCCTTGGCTCTCGCTGCATTTTCCCGCCCCTCACCTGGACTTTTGGAACTCAGTGGGCTTTGACATTTCTCCAGAGCAAAAAAACAGAATACGCTGTGTATCACGTAAAAACGAGACTCTGAAGACACTTTGCCTCTATTGTCTTGGTAGTTGGACAAAGACAGAGTGTGTAAGAAACTCAGAAAGAGGGAGCTATATGGCCCAGGCTATAGAAGAAGTTCCACATCCAAAGCCCATCATGCATTGTTCAACAGCAGCGATGACGCTCCAGAGACGTGTTGGGGGGTGGGGGCAAGAGGTGCCCCAGGAGAGGAGAATGGAGCCCTAGGCACTACAGCTCCAAACTCTACCAAAGATCCTGCACCTCCAGTGTGAGGTGCGGCACCCCAGCAGCCACGTGAGAAGCACCACACATTCTGGAGCACTGAGGTCCACAGGGTACCGGGAGATCCATGGCTAACTTATATAATGGTGTGCTACCTCCAACCAAGTCTCCGACCTCCGTGCTATTTTATGGTGTGGCAATTCCTATCAGTAACTGCAATTAAAGGCTGTGAGATAGGCTATGAGAATATTTTTTATTGACATTATAAAAATAGATACGGGAAATAGTCTCCCTTAGTCATTGTTTATGCATACACTTGTGTTACTGATGTGGGTGTCATACTCACCATAAAAATTCTGACATTGGATAGAATTAGTCTGAGTAACCTTTATGTACCTTAATTTCTCAGCTCTTTTATCTGTAACATGGAGACTGAAATAAATTTTAACTTGTTATTTCTTGTGAGTAGTGAGGACTCGGAGGCTGCTGAGGCCTTGGTCCAGTACCTGGAACAGAGTAAGTGGTCAGTATTAATTGTTATTTTTACTCAGGTTGTAAAATGAGTGTGTCAAAAGGAGACAAAATTTTGATACAAAGCTTTTAGGCAACTACAGCAATGACAGAGACACCACTAGTTAGCACATGGTTTGCAAGATAGGTGATAAATTATTAAGGGTTCTTCAAGAATAGATCATCATCCTTTGCAGGAAAAACAATATTAGAATCACTTAGAAAAGCACAACCACCTCCCGCACAAGGGGAATCCTAGCTTCTTACCTCAGCATGTCGGACAAATCCGTCCCAAGCTCAAGAGAGGATCAGTGAAGAACCAAGCCCAGCCACCTTGTACAGCCATAGCTTTTAAAAATCAAATCCCACCTTTCCCCTTCTCCCACCCCTTTCCTCTATACAATCACATTTGAGGTTAAAGTTTTTTATAATTCTCTGAGCTACTAATTTTCACAAACTTTTGACAAATGGCCCAGCGTTCCCTGGCAAAGTTATCAGTACCACAGATGTACACCCCAAAAGAATGTGAGAAGAGAGAATATATTTTCATTTTTGTTCACCTAAAAAATCTTTAAAATAAACAGATAAATGGACAAAAGTGTCCCTCTCTGGTCCTTCTTGGACTCACCTGCCATATTTTTCTTCTTCTAGTTCCACAGAAAAGGGACAGACAAAAACAAGGATAAGTTCAAGTCATTTGTAAGAAATGGATGCATCTGGAGACGGTAATGCTAAGTGACATAAACCAGATGCAGAGGTTAAATATCACATTTTTATATGAAAAACCCAAAATATAAACTGGTTGAAGAGCAAAATAAAAAAGCATGGTAGGAAACATGAGGATACACATCTTGTGAAAATGCAAAAGGGATCTGGGGATGCATGGAGAAGGAAGGGTGAGAAGAGGAAGCAAGGATGGTGAAGATGCCGTATGTGTACAAGCCCCATGAGGAATGTAATTGCTGTGTTTGGCAAACATATACCATTTTAAAACAAATGAATGAGCCCTCATAGGAAGTCAACAGTAAATCCCATTTCAGGTCATGCAAGCCTCCAAAATAAAACGGTGGAAAGCCAGCTTAGAGCAGAGGCAGGCTGACACTGACTAGGTCGCCATCTTAGTGTGTGCTGGACTTTACATTTACAATAAAAATTCCTGTACCACGTAATCACCCAACGCTTGCCTTCCCTACTTGGCCTAAATTATTTTGGACCAATTAATGGGAATTTGCCTTCCTGCTGCACTGCTAGCTACAGAGAAGTTATGACTTAAATTGTTTTAACTATTGTGATTCACCCTTTTCTTCTGATGATGAAAATTGGCACATAAATTTCTATTGAAAATTCCATTTTAAAGGACAGGGAATTCTAATTTGGCTCCATTGAAACTCTTATTCTAGAAGTTTCCATAGCTTGCTAGTACTGTCCCAGGAGGTGCTCTGCCTCTATTTCAATAGTCCTGGCTTGTAGGGGACTAGAGTTATATCATCCACAACACAGTCTTGGGGGCTGTGATGCTGTCACCTGAGATAGGATTCCCTAATAATTTCATGTTGGAATTCTAAATTCTACTGGTTCGTTACTTCATGCCCACCTTCAGGAGAGGTCATCTACACCAAAATAGGCCACTCCAACTTCATGGACAGTTAATTTGGCTATCGATGTGCACTGAACAAAGGGGTAAAACATCTTGTCATTTATGTATTATTTACCAAGCACGTGCTTGTGTCACACACTGTGTCAATACTGGAGCTATAAAGATAGGAAGACACAGACTTCAAAATCAGGAAGTGCACAGTCTCAGGGGAAACGCTGTGGAAACAAGCATAAGTGATGTGGCAGAAGTATTCAAATCCCAATGGTTATTTGCAGAAGGAGAGCCACAGTGTGCTTGTGAATGTTAAAATTGAAATCAGAGCCCTCTTAAACATTTCTACTGAATCATGATATGTATGACAAAGTACAGATTTTAAAATTTTCTCTACTTCATAAAATTAGCCTAGAAAAAAAAATGTCTTAGGTATAGTACACACATATTTGACCAAAATGTCTCTAAGTGACCTGCAGAAAAAGAAATGTAGCTTGCTATATGATTCACAGTGTCATGATAAAAAATAAGCCAGGAGGTTCAACTATTCTCAGAAGTAGGTTCTATAAGCTGGACTTGCAGGGGGAAGACACAATAATCAAAACCCACTCTATCCCCTCAGCAGACCCTATTCCACTTACACCAACACATCTGGTGAGCATGCAAGGTGGGCATCAGGGGAGGTGAGATTGGGGTAGGCAAGTGAAGAACCAAGGAGGGGCGATTGCTAAGGGCCTTGCTCAACGAGCTCTGCATGGACCATTTCCTTGACACATCTCAAATGAAGTGAGAACAGGTTCTCAGTTACAGAACACAGCAACAGGTTTGCCACCCAATGAGGCAGTCACAGCAGAGAAGCTGAACCCCAAATTAAGGCACTCACGCTCTATCCTACTGGGTATACATATAAAGAAGCTCAGATTTGAGTTCAGGTCCCATCACGAAGAACCCTCAACCCTGTGCTCCTGGGGGAACAACTCAAGCACAAGGGTGACCAAGCTGCCGGCGCCCTCTAGCGGTAGCCCACTTGATGGCCAGAAGGCACAGCCATCCATTTTCCACCATGACAGCTGTTGGAGCCATAGGTCTTTACAACATTTGTTTTTCTTTGAAGAGATTCACGGCCTGCTCATCCTAACGTGAGGCACATGGATGACCGCATCACAACAAAGTGTGCAGTTTGTGTCACAAAACAAAGCTCGTATGGAAGAATGACTCACACTATAGTATGGGAACTGAGGCTTTGGTGGCATGACCTCTAGCTGGCAAAACAGAAGGCCTCGTGAAAGGCGTGATTCAACTGTGAAAACAGAGGAGGGCTTTCCAGAAATAGACACGATTGTGGATTATCTGGAGAACTGAAAGTAATTCTACATTCTAAGAGCACCTATAATTGAAACAGAAATAGGTAGATTTTAATGGCTCTTTCTGAGGGAGTCTCAATGATTCCTACAGTTTCCCAAGGTGTTGAGCCAATGGGATTTAAGAATTTTCTACATGCCACACCCTTTGTCAGCAGTGAAGTCTGGGACTCCTCTAGGTGCTCACAGGAAAGTGTTCAGACAGATGTCCAGACAGAGATACAGAGAGCCGCTTTCTACACAGTGTGAGTTATACAAATAACAGTTGGTGGCAAGGGAAAGAGGCAAGACATTGGAAAGGGCTTCCCAGAAAAGGAGGCGTTTGAGTTGAACTTTGAAGAACAAATGGGTAAGAATTCACCAGGCAACAAGGGACGGATGTGCATTTTTGTTTGTGGCCAAGTGTCTTCTTGCTTTTCCCGTCATAGGTTCATTTCTTCCTCTGGCGTCTTTTCTTCCCCTCACCCTTCACCCCGTCCCCCAGATTTGATCCCCTGTCACTCAAGGTTCTGTGTTCAGCCTTCAGAAGAAAATTTGATTTTTCTCCTCTCTCAGTGGCTTCCACACACAATCTACCTGTAAAATCAGCCTTTTCCTAATGAGACCTGCTTCAAGTAGAACCCGCCATTTTTAATCACTGACGTTGTCCCCTTCACGGGTTGCTCGTCCAATTCACTCATTATTGGCCTGATTTTAAAAAGGCCCTCAGCTTACTCCGTTTTTTTTTTAATTCTCCACATCCGTAACTTGAGTGTCTACCCAAGCTCTGCAGTGCTCTTAAATTATTTTCTTTTTGTGTCCACTAAATTGCTCTAAATTGATCACTTCAGCTTGCTTGGCTGGCTGATTGCAGTGGCCTCCTAATCGCTCTCTGTTTCTAGGCCATCCTTTGGCCCATCAGACCTCACTACTACCGAGGGAGGTTTTATAACAAGTCTTAACTCAGCTAGTTCTCATTCTATCCTTCCCACTAACCTAGGTTTTCCTTCAGGACCAAGACTCAGCTCCTTAACCACCCCTGCTAACCTCTCCAGTAGCAACATCCTCATCCTCTATCTGCAGGAACTCTCTAGAAACTCCACACTGGTTGTAGATTCTCTCTGAAGATGCTGTTGCTTCTGGTTTTCCTACCTGGAAATGCCGTCACTTTTCTTAGATGGCAGCTCCAGTTTGTCCCCTCCCCTAGCGATGCTTCTTTGACTGGTTCTTTTGGACAGAAAACCACTTTCTTCCCTGTGGTACTTCTGAGCCACACATGCACATCTATTATTATGTCATTGTGTGACAATCTGTTTTACCAATCTATGTGCCTGACTCTGAGGTAGAGAAGGAATCTAGTAAAGAAGAGGGGATCCAATCGCAGCTCCACCTCTTCCTAGTATGTACTCAGGCAAGTTATTTTTCTCTGCTTGGCTTATTTGCCTCATTGATAACATAATAACAACATAATAATAACACTTTCCTGCCTCATAAGTTGATCAGCATAATATATAGAGAGTTTTGAATTGTACCAGGAAATAAGACTTTGTTCCAGTTGCCAACTGGGAATGTCACGTTATACCGATATTATGGTTTTTTTTTTTATCTTTATTGCCCCAGGGCCCCGCACAGTGCCAAACCCAGAGCCTGAAGACATGTGAAGCAAGCATTTCTTTTAAAGGGGAATAAGTGAATCTCTGGTTCTTTCCTTTTCCTTAATACCCAACAAACTCCTAAACTCAGTTTTTCTCCCTCCGAACATCCCATGCGCAGAGTTTCCTGTCTATAACAGCTGTCACTACTGTTTCATTTACTCACCAAAAATTATTATTCATCAGCAGGCTGCAAGGCACTCCAAGTGCTGACGGAGCAAGACAAATTTCTCAGGCCATGACACAGGCATTTGCACACACATCGCAAATTTCCCCAAGTGCCATACATGCAGTGGGAGCCCTGGAGATCCAAAAAGTTTCTTTTGGAGAAAAATTTTGGCTAATGAATGGAAACCAGGAAACAAATAGTTAAAATATGGCAGTAGGGAGGGTGATCGAGGTAGGAAGAAGAGGATACACCATGCTCCGAAGCAAAAGGGAATTGGACAAGTAAGGATTTTGTGGTCCTTGTGTCTGGAATACTGCTACGACTCAGCATGATTTTCTCATTGTTCTTCAACCACCGTGTTATTTCCATTTAAGAACCCTCCATGATTCTCTGTTTCTACTAAATAATGTACATATTTTTAGTTGTTTTTTCTTGGCCCAATACAATATGAACCACAGTAGTTAGCCAATTTGATTTCATAAATTATTTGCATCTATACTCAACACAGTTATCAAAGGCTGCTTGAGCTTTCCTACATTTTGCTTAATTTTTCTTACTTTCTTACTTCTATTGAGGTTGTTATATCAGCAAAATAAAGTCTTTCTTCTTGGTTCTTATCCATGACTGTTATTTTCTAAAGTAACATTCATTTACAGTATATGTAATGCACTTTGCTATTTTCTAGTTATTCAACATTATCCTATTTCTGTTTTTAAAAGAGAACTAGAAGATTGCAACATACAAACAACTCACTCATGGATCTTGACCCACATTCAAAAACCTTGTCCTAATTAGCTTTAAACATTTTGTTTCCAAGTTCTGTGGTTCTCAAAGGCGGCTGGCTTTGGTGGAGTCTAAGTTTGGTTCCAGCAGGGCCACTTTAACTAAGTCACATCTTGATTACTGATTATCTGGATTCCCTAACAACACAATACTAAAACTCTGCATGAACATGTGAGCCATGGGAGACCTACCCATACAGACCCAAGCCACCTGAGGTCACTCGGCAATGCCCTCTAACTTGTAGGTGATGTCATTTGGCTATTTCAATCCTGCAAGCATTCTGAACTGAAGTTGCTAATTGTACTGAGCTGCTCCAGATCACATATTGGGCAAAGATGGACACGGGAGAATATTTATTCCAGCTGTACTGAGGGAAAAAAAAAACAAAGTCCTCCACTAACAAATAAATCCATGACAACTAGAGGCAGCTGTAGCACATGTAATATAGGAAGTGTACTTTTGCATTTTAATTTGCTTTATAATTGCCCAAGGGGAATGAATCTTCTGCAATAACCACTCCACAAAGGAACTTACAAAATTGTTTTTGTATCTCATTTAACTCTGAAGTGGTGCTCTTAACTATTTAATTTTTTATTTTGCACCTTCAACACCTGTGTTTGTGTCTCATATTGATATTCTTCAAATCCTTATTTCCAGCTCAGATTATTTCGTGTTTCATTCTCTTTTGTTTGTTTGTTTTTGTTTTATCTCTTACTACCAAGTAAATATAGCCATGACAGTCATCCCCAGACTCCCAAATCTCAGCAATCTAAAGTGAATTCATTGTCACTATGTTAAATCAACTCCCCTATTAGAAGGTGAGCCATCATCTTTCCATCCATATTAGAGAGCCGCAACAGCTGCTTCTCTTCCCTCTCCACTTTATTTGCCCCAATTTTCTGACTTTGCACCCTCCATGTCACTCAGACCTGTCTCCCTTCTCCAGCCTCCCTGCCACCACCGGCACTCAAGCCTCTCAGATGGTCCCGGCCCTGTCCTTACATCACCTCATACAGCGGCAGATCTGTCATGTCATCTCCTGACTCAAACCATTTCGTTATCCACTCCTCCCTTAGGAAAGGGTCCACAGACAATATGAAAACTTGCTCCATTTGCTAAACTTCCTGCATTGTTTTGACTCTTGTCCTCTTTTTTCTTCGTGTATCTCTTGCTTCATGCACATTCAACCACTCGAATGCTCAAAGCAATTCTCTTTGTACATCACACTTATTCGGAAGTGGGTCTGGAACACGCCTTGCTGTTTGGGCATCTTATTTTTAGTTCAAGCCACCTCATAGGATCTCCAAGGACCAATCCTCAGACCCTCTCAGCCCAGGCTTTCAGATCCTTCCCACCCTCTCAAAGTTCTACAGTTCACCACTTCACTGAACTGCAACCGTCATTCACAGTAGGAGCACAATCAACATTTACTACAGTGAACAAATAAAATCTGACTTGCTTTCTGCAAAATTGTAAAGACAATGTTCATCTAAATTTGCCCAACCCTAGTGTGATTGTTGAAGAGATTACGTCAACTTGAGGGAACTAGGAACCACACCTCCATTAGGATTATGATTTGTGAACCACCCTAAATTGGGGATCAAGAACAGGTCTGGATTAGAGTGTGAGTGATTTGTGAGCTGGCCAATGAGAGAAGAGCACCCACCCAGCTGGGGGGGGGGGTGGGCAACTGGAACTCCAAGGGTATAAAAGGAAGGAAGAGGGAAGATTGTTACAGCTTCTTCCTCTGGGAAAGCTCTCGCTTCCGCAATTGTCTGCGGACGCCAACCAGCTACACACTGCAGATCGTAGGCATAGATTCGCTCCAGTCTCGAATTGTGCCTGTCTGCCCGATGCTGCTTTTCAGTCACTGCTCTTCAGGCTTTGGTCTTCGCTTGAGATCTGCAGCAGACTCTCACCTCACCGGCTGTCCTGCAGTCCTGGACGGGAGATCTACTTCACGGCTGAGCAGCCATCTTGGACCACCTCTATCCTTGGATTTGTAAGCCTTCCTAATAGATCCTTTGGTGATAAAATCTGTAAATTCTTTGAAAGAACCCAAACTAATACACCTAGGATGGCATATCTGAAAACTATTTTGATAGCAGATTTAAGTCATGAATACTGCATAAATTTTCAGTAATTTTTTTAAATATCCATTTGTTTAGTGTATCTTATTTCACAAATTCAGGAGGAAGCAAGAAGGGTGCTGTTTTGGGCTCCTTAATGTCCCAACATTTCAGGTCAGCTCCTCTGGTAGACAGTCACATTTCACTTGTCAGACCCACTGTGGCCAAAGTCCTGATACTCGAATCAATGGTGTTTTAACTACATTTCAACTTACTTTTTCTCATGCCTCCTCTCCTTGTTGGTTAGACATCTACCCCTGCCTGATACTGGACATACTAGATGTTATCCCTCCCCTCCAGACCCAGTCTACTCAGGGATGGGAGGAAGGAAGGGGACAGGGATGAAAGCCACTGTGATGTAAGTGTCCACCATGCTCATACCTACCCGAACTTAGCCCTACAGGACCACAGGAGCATCAGTGATGTCAAGGGATTAGACAAACGTTTGTTTCCTGCATGAAAACTGTGAATTTTATGAATGATAAATATTTGAAATGAACAACACACAGTAGACAGTGGATACCATGTGGGGATGTGGTTTTGCTTACGGAACTGGGAAGATTTCTGCTGTGTCTATTCACAATTAATCAGCGTCTTTAGAGTTAACTGCCCTTTTATTGAATCTTGCTCCTAACAGAAATGCAAATAGTCCAGCAAAGTCTAGAGAGCTCTTCAAAGATGCTAGGACAAAATGTAGCCCAAGAAGTGCAGTGGAGAGTCAGGGGTGATTAACACTGAGACACGTAGCCTGTGCCATTATTAAAATCTGAAAGCTAATGATGACCTTGCTAATGCTGATACCATCGGCTAGAAATATATTCTGTGGAATCGTCGTTTTGAATGAGCAGGACCTTTCTGAAGAGAATGGTCTATGATTTTTCACAAGCCAAAATTTCTTTAAAATACATTCTTGTGGGTTTCACAGAAATATTTAGAGCCTCCTCCCTGAACGACTTGCTGCTCTTTTAACTTATTTTGCTTAACTATAGGGTCGGTGGGGTCCCCTACCTCTAAGTTCCCTGCTTAATGCAAATGTAACCTGTCCTTTAAATTCCCACAAGATCAGTGGGAATCCTGCCCCGCTCCTGGTGGTCACAAACTTTTGGCTCACTGTTCAACTGCCCTAAGCACTTTACAGGACCCTAATTCATACAGGAGTATCTCTGTTCCCTGGCAGACTGCTAGCTCCCACATCCACAGGACCCAGCAGCGCCTGAAATGTTAAAGCCTCCCTAGAGGTGGGTTGAATGAAGACATTAGGTAGGATTTAGAGGATCAGAAACAGGAGTACACACAGTAGCAGTCTCTGTGCCAGAGACAGCTGGAAAATCCGGTAGGTGGGCAGCCAAAGAACAGTGTGAAAAGAATGTCACTGCATATTGTGATGTATGTTTTAAAGCATCAATGCTAATCAAGTCATCCTTTGCTTATGAAGTGATTTGTGGATTTGTGGAGGTAGCGAGGAATACATGGAACCCAGCAGGAGAACAGGAGGGCATCACCCCAGGGCACCTCTGAGGGAGGTGGAACAGCCCCAGCTGCTGGCTGAGTCAGCCCTCACCTGCCCTTGGAGCTGCTGGGGGCCGGCCCACGTGCTTGTCTTCCTCGGCACTGGGCAAGCAGTGGGGAAAACAGACCCCCAAACACCAAACATCTCCCTGTGTTTGTCTGACATCTAATAACGTTTAAGGTTTCAACTGAAGCAGGTCTACTCACATATTAAAAAGAAAAAAAGCAAACGAACCAATCATTTTAAAATTTCAGTGGAATTTTAGTAAACATTAATTTTATTAACTTCTATACAATTTTGCAATAAAGGTACTTGCAGCACATTTTTTGTTCCAAGAACAAAGCTGTGAGGTAGCTAACACAGATATGACCTCTATTTTGCTATTGAAAAATTAAAAGTTGAAGAGGGGTGCCCAGGTACTTGGAGATAGAACGCGGGTCCTGACTCCAGGACAAATTAACAAAGGTGTGTTCTGTCCCTTTTATCTGGCTGGTGATGTGCTTCTAATTCCCATTACAATCTGTTCAGAACATACTGGGTTGCCCATAATTATCTGTAAAGATAAGAGAACCTGAGGTTCAAACAGAAGAACTGACTGACAGGGCTGGCAGCCATTGTTTTCCTAACTCTATCGTGCTTATTTTTTTCAGCACCTTTACCCCTCCACTCTATCAGGGTGTTTGCTACAGGTTAAGCTTGGAAGTCCTCATTAATAATAAAAACGATGAAGCCACAGTGAAGAGGCTTTGACGTTGGAACAGAACTTAAGACAGACCATTGAAAAGTTTGTATTAGAAAGAGCAGTTATAAACTTTTTCAGTTTATCCGTTATAACCCTGGTAAGTTTAGGAACCTAAGTTTAACCGTGATGAGATTATCTTTGTTTCTTTTTTCTATGCACTTGCTGAAGGTGACACAAACAAGCAGTTAACTGAGCAAAAATCATGCTGCACCCAAAATAAAGCAGCTGTGCTTTCCTTAAAAAAAAATCACCCTCTCCTGGTTTTGGTGGTGGTGGTGATGGTGGTGGTGGTATTAGGGATTGAGCCCAGGGCCTTCACGCTGAGTTATATGCTCAGCTCATTCTGTAGTTTTGATTTCAAAACAGTCTCACCAAATCGCCCAGGCTGGGCTCAGACTGGCAGTTCTCTTGCCTCTGCCTCTGTGAGTGCTGAGATTACAGGCCTGCGATCTAAAAATTATAAATTCTTAAGCTCACAAGGTCATTGTTTCTGCCCCACCCCCGCCCCCATTTTCTGGATGTGATGCAAGCTTCAAAGTGATTAAGTAAACTTTCTAGGGTAAACTTTCTAGGATCACTGAGCTCAGGGTCAGCGGAGATAATCCACCATCAGTTCCTGCACCACTTGCTGTATTTGAGCGCCATCTTTTCTCTAAACACTCTGTAGTAAAAACTGAAAACCTTCTTTAATAAAGCAATGCAGTGAATATGCCAGCTGAAATTATGTCCCTGCGTTGAACAGAATTCATGCGCTGTGAGTGATGATGTCTGTACAGTAGATCTAGTCATGGACTATTTGTAAGAGCTTTTTATACGGGCAGTGTAATTTACCTAATCAAAAACAAAGACTGAAAATATGTACACAGTCTAGAGTTCAGTGAAGCAAATATTTTTCTATTGGATGAAGTCTGAGTATAAATAATCTACGTGGAAATTTTAGATTTGAACCACTGGCTTTGTGGAAGGCTTTTACTTTCTCTTTTCTCTTTTGAATAGAAAAAGAAAAGCCTAATATTGTCACTTTTTGAGCAAGCAACAGAAAACACAGCTGTGTTTCACTCTAGACTCAGAAAGAATCTGGTAGCAAGGAGCAAACATTGCTTCAGAACGTAGTTAAAGAAGGACACCGCAATGTTTCAATTATGTTTCAGGAATAAAATTCTCCCCTTAGAAGGTGATGTATTTGCCATTAAATTGTAAGGCAAAAAAAGGCATCTTTCTCAAGGACTTTCCGAATTACCACCTACACTAAATAGCAGCCAGGAGCAAACAAGTTTAGTGTTCTCTTCCTTTTGTTTCATACATTTATTTTAAGATTAGAAGATGAGGGAAGCAATTTGCAAACCCGCGTACACACACACACACACACACACACACACACACACACACACACAAGATATATATATATATATATATATATATATATATATATATATATATATAATTTTTCCTATCTCCATAGAAATCTGTGCCCTGGGAAAAGAAATCTTTAGGACCTTTCAAATAAAATAAACTCCCGCTATGTATCTGTTTTGGCCACAGCATTTATTACGTCCGTCACTAAGCCGCCACAGGTGCAGCAATGATAAAGAAAATTCCCCGGAAATGAGGGCGGCAGACTTTTTGGAGATGAGGAAGGGTCAAAGGGGCAGGGGAGGGGGGAGAAATACAGGGATCAAGAGTGATAAATCTATGCTGTGATATATATGATATTACATACATATGTGTCCCCAAAAGAAATGTAACTATTAAGTACAGTAAACATGCACGAATAAAAAACACTCTACGTTAGTGTCCAACCACACATGGTCTCAGACGTCCCTTTCACTGTCCTTCTTTGTCCCCTGTGGTCTCTACTGCCCTCTTTGCTTCCCTCCAGTGATGCAAACCATTCCCATAATCACCAGCTTGCATAAACTCCAAGATATTCTAACTCCATTTCCCCTTCCTTGTTCAATTTCATACTTGGCAGAAGTAAGGGATGTGGCTTACACAAGTGCAGTTAGCTTTTTAGTATTTAGTTTCCCTTTGAAATGTATTTTCAAAGGACACTTAGCAGCTGTACATACTCATGAGGTAATTGATGTTTAGATACATGTATAGACTACGTAATGTTCAAACTAGATCAGCCCATCTTTCTTCTCAAACGTCACCTCGTTGTGAAAGCATTCAAGATCCATTATTCAGGATATCTGGTTTTTTTTTTTTTTCCAAATACCCAGGTCATTATTGTTTTGCGTAGTCACCTTAAACGGGAGAACTTGTTCCTATTGGATTGTGACTTAGGACACATCTTTCTTCTGCTCCTTTGCTCTACAGCCTACCTCAGCCTCTGGTCACCTCTATCCCACTTTCAGCTTCTATGAGATCAACGTTTTTAGATCACATTTAGCGACTGAGACCATGTGTTGTTTGTCTTCCTGTGGTCTATTTTTTTATTTAATAGTTTCATGTGTTTATCAAAAATTACTGAAGTATTACCTTCTGCTTCTGACTCACTTCACTAAGGGTGATGTTCTCAAGTTTCTTCCATTTGCCCGTTAAAGCCTCGAATGGTCTCTCTGATATGAAAGACCCAGATCACAACGCTTATGGAACTTAAAACGAAAAACAAAGTGAAGGGGGGGTAGGGCAGGGAGGGAGGGAGGGGCGGGTAGGAGGGGGGACAAAAGGAGAGTGGGAAAGTCCTTGTCACCTTGACAAGATACGTAGGTGCACAAAATGCTGAACTTCATTGTAAACCTTAAATTTTGCACTTATATGTATCAATAAAATGGGGAAGCATACAGTGAAGAGTTATATATCTTGCTATGAACACATTTTCCTTAAGAAACTTAAATAAATATTAAATTCTAGGTAACAGATTTTCTTTCTGCATCTGTACAGGAGAGTAATTCCAAAAGTTGCTTGAGTAACAATAAATATGTTACAGGTAAAGGGTGAAGTGCTTGAAGGGGGAGTTTCAAATATAGAAAGAAGGAAGAAGCATTGATGTGGACTTGAAGTTGGAAGTGTCGGTGGGAACCCATGATCTGCAGGATCTATCAATGTAGTTATATAAGTGAGAGATTGCAGGTTCATAGGCGAACGTGTGCACATAGCATATTCCAGCTCTATTTGCTGAGAAAGCATAAATGGTATGATACGACATTAGAAATGAACATACCTAATACTCTGATCTTGATTTATAGTTTTATTTTCCATTAAATGGAACCTAGACTTTTTACAGAAAAAAAGAATTATTCCCAGGCTAGAAGAAAAGTGGGAGAGTGACAATAAAGGATCTTGGGAAAAAAACTGACAAAAGTTGGACACAGTCTGTTGATTTAACAATAACTTTTATTCACTTCCATTGTCCTGATTTTGTTAATTGCTCTGTGGTTATGTTGAAACAAAAATCTTGTTAGAAGATATTTGCCAAACTTTGCAACAACAGGGGGGTCATAGTATCTCCAATTTACTGCCAGGTGAGTCAGAAAAAAAATAGTCAAGAAGAGAGAGAAAGAGGAGCAGAGAGACCCACAGAGAAAGACACACAGGGAGGGTGACAAAACATGACAAAAGCTTGTGGGAGAAAAATCAAAATGCGTGGTCAAGGGGGAAAAGGGATTCCTTGTACTTTTCACTTTCCTGTAAATTTGAAACTATATCAAAATTAAAGTGGCTTTTGGTGTCCCTCAGTGTAGTAGCCAAAGGTCTAAATATGGCTTCGCAGTCCCCGCATCCCCTGGTCCCTGGCTGCTGCCTCTCCCACAGCATCCCCCCCCCCCCGCCTCCCTCTTGCAATGTCCTGTTACAAGATGCTTCTGGCAGTATCAGTGTCCCCCATTCTCATTGGCCCACATGGCTGATTCTTTTCACCTGGTTCAACTTGTCCTTACTTTTCCACAGACCAACCCCTCCTAACACCTTTATCTCCTTACGTACACGTCATATTTTTCTCTTGTCTCCACTTGCTCTCTCTGCTCCCTTTCTTCATATATCCCAGGTACCTGGAACAGCACTAAGGACCTTGCACATGTGTTTTGAGTAGAATCCCAGTTATCCAATTATCAAATTACCTTCAGAAAACTTTATTTCCCCCATATTGTTAAGTATCAGTTGATATGTTCATTCCTGACCTTTTCTTTCTGTTAGTCTTTATGTCTGACTTTGTGTTGGTAACACACTACTGTCGGTGAATTTCTCATTGGCTGTCATAATTGCTTTGTTTATTTTTCAGGAATAATTTTGAGAAAACCAAAATCCTACCTTGCTGCCAAGATCCATAGAAATTCCTCTACTATAATTTTCTAAAAGAAAAGGAAAAAAAACAGAAATGCACCTCCCCACCCCCACCAACTCTCTTTGACTTCCTCCTCCGGTGTCTACCAAGGAAGGTTTTCAACCGTATTTTATGCTTCTACTACCTGTATATACATCCATTAAGTTTATGCCCTAATCATTTGTAAGTTTAGACCCTTTGGATGTGTTTTACATGTATTACATGTTACTTGGTATTATCTAGTCAAAAGTATTCTTCAAGACATATTCATATTGGATTATGAAGCTGTAGATTATCTATTTAAATTGCTATTGAAGATTCCATAATTTGAAGAATGTGTAATTTTTGTTCAACTCCCTGCAAAAGGAAAATTATTTCCATCATCACCATGACAAGCAGACTGGAAAAGAATCATCTGTATATGCGGCTACATGTGCTCATTTGCATAAATTTCTCTAAAATATACATTTTCTGTGGTAAAAAAATTCTGTGTTGAAGAGCACACACATCTTTCCATGCCTGCCATATGTATTGATGCCAACATTTATGACATTTCAACCTCCTGCATCCTTATCCCTGTGAAATGATACCTTATGGTTTATTTTATATCTTCTGGACTACAATGTGACATTGAGTGTCTTTCCAAGTCTTATCGATCTTTTGCTTTATTTCTGAGTCCATCCTGTTTATAAATCTGATAATTTCTCTGTTGGACTATATGTAAATATCTTAATGATTTGTGAGGAGTTTAAATATATATTCTGTGTAACAGTCCTTCTGTGTGTGGATTTATTGAGTCCAGTGGGCTACCATAAACTCTTCTGCAAATTCCATCCCTTGTCTCAGTCGCTTTCCTGTTGCTGAGATGCAACACGTGACAATCGCAACCTAAGGGAGGAAAAATGTGTCCTAGCTTACAATTTCAGGTCTCAGTCCCACCACAAGGAGCTGGCAGTGGGGGAAGTGCACGACGTAGGGCCTAGCTAAAGAGAAGCTACTCACAGCATCACTGGAGAAAGCGTGGGTGCCGTGGAAAAGCCAGGGCAAGGGCGTGTCCTTCCAGGCCACACGCTCCGCAACCCCAGGAATCCGCCCCCCCCAACAGAATGAGGATTTAGGGGGATGCTCCAGATCCAAGCCATACTATCCCTATCATTATTCCTTTCCCTTCCTTGTCTGTCTGTCTGTCTCTCTCTCTCTCTCTCTCTGTATCTCTATTTCTTCCTACAGCTCAGACTTTCTCCAATGACATAAAGCTAGGAACCAGCACTTTCTATTTTCCCAAGTCTCCATCTCTAACCCACTCCCACCACTCAATTTTTTTTTCATGAAAACTTTCTCCTTTCTGAGGCATTGGTACTTATGAAAACAAATAATCTAACAGTACTGCCTTTGTGAATAACTGCTTGCCTTAGATCCTACTCTATATATTAATTTTAACTTCAAATGGAGTTTTCTCCTCTTTAAATAGCCCTTTTATCCTTTTTCCTCTTTCTGGGCCTTTTCTATTCTATTAGCACTAAGATTTTTGCAAGTCTGGTGAGTGCAGGAGACAAAAAGTTTGGTGAGCACTGGAAAGAGTATGAAAGATAGAGAAAAAAACTAAATTATGATGAATTTTCAAACATGAACCATGCATTGATAAGAAAATTTGATGTTCCTGAAAATAATTGAGGTAGAGGATAGTGACAGCTTATTGAAATAACTAGATGTCACAAAATTCTTTTAAGAAAAGTTGCTAGGATAACTTAGATCATAATATTGTATCCATCTCACACAAAAGAAGTGTTGTTAATGAACCAATTCTTATACAAAGTTGTATGGCAGAACCAATGCCTTTTAAGTGATACATAAAATGATACATGTATATATTGTGTAATGGTAAATCAGCTAAATACACCTGATTCTTCAAACATCCATCATTTCTTTACAGTGAAAACACTTGAAATCCTTCTGTCTTTTTACAATTGCCAACTATGGCCAACGTACTATGCAATAGCGGAGCAGGACTGGACCTTAGCGCCCGTTAATCAGCGTCCCCGAGTTTCTCCCCAGCCTCAGGGGACTGCCACTCTACCCTCAGCTTCTATGTTACCGACATTTTAGATCTCACATGGGTGTGGGGTCATGTAGAACTTACCTTCCTGTGCTCGGCTTACTTCTTTTGACATAATGGCCTTCAGTTCCATCCGTGTGGTTGCCTATAATAGAATTTCATGTTGCAATCATGGGTGTTAGTGTCCTGTGACAGCTTTACGCCACTTGGGGCATTCATTTCATATACATCCCTCAGGCTCCTCTCCTGCACATTGCAAGGGACTCCAGTCTATTCCTCGTCCCAAGGCCACCCTGGCATCCGCTACTAGCAGCCCAGGCACCCTGGGGACTTCCCCCTATGGTGTGTCAGCCCAGTTTCAGCTCCTCTTCCTTATTCTTCGCCTTTCCCTTGTTCTTCCTGTTCTTTTACAAATAGGATTTTCCTCTTTTCCCATAGGTCTGCCAAACCTTTGAAAGGCATATTTGTCTCTGCATTTCAGTTCAAGGAATGCTTAGCATTTTTGGCCAAAAAAAAAAAAAAAATGGAAGTCAAGAACCCTTTGTTTTTGAAAATCTAGGCAGAGTTGGAATCAGGAATTAAGTCTATTTTGGTTGACTGGTTGGTTAGTTGGTTGGTTTTTTGTTTTGTTTTGTTTTGTTTTGTTTTGTTTTGTTTGTAATACTGTGCTAAATCTGGCCACAAGGAGGCCCAGTTCTTTTCAGGTTACTTACAGAGATTTCCTTCTTTCCTCAACAATAGAAACTTGCTAGAAGCTAATAGTATCAACTGTCTAAATCATTTCCTCCAAAAAATGTGAGTTTAATTATTTCCAGCCTTTCCCCCACCATACATACTGCTGCTTTCCTCTTCACACCTAAACAATTCAGTCACAACATTTAAGTTTATTATTGTTATTCTATATTTATGCCAACATTTTTGCTTATTTTATCAGAAACAAAGTACAGCATGAGTAAATGATTGTGTGCATGTAGTATACTGTAATCTCAAGGGTTTTTTTTCAATGTAGTAAGAAACAGGGTCAAGTACAAAGAGCTTACCAGCAAATAGACAATGTGTTCCCTCAGGAAAAGATTGTAAGTATCAGAATGGCCAGAAATAAAATTTCATGGCATGAACTCCCACCATACGTGCTAAGAAATTGTGGAGAAATTCCAATCTTTGTTTGTGGCTGTCAGAATGAGGGACTATCTGCAGGGGCTGTGTTATTGGGTGTTCTCTCTCCACTGACTGTTCCCAGAATTCCCCTGGAAGTTACAAGCAGAGAGGGGAGGAGAAAGTGGGTGTTATCAGATGACTGCTCAGCAATGTGCCCTACAGGAGATGGCAGCTCACGTGGCTCTCTGTGGTGACTTGTGTTAAAGGATTTTGAGAAACTCTCTTTCAATGACTTGGACCTCGCTCACTTTCAGCAGTTTGTTTTCCTGTAAAAAGAATGGTGACATATGGGCAAGAGAGGCAAACCAGAAAGTGTTCGAGTGACTTCTGGTTCTCCTAGCCAGTATGACTACATGTGCCAGCCCTGGAGCTAAGTTTTAATAATCACCAGGGTTTTTTTTTTTTAATCTGCTTTGTGTAGAAAATGAAACTCAAAACAATGAGTTCTAGTGAGGTACAACGCCGTAGCTGAAAGACCTCAGGACCTGAGAGAACCGAACGTCCAGAACTCCACAATTTCACTCTTCTATAGCCTTCTTCTCAGCACAAGAGCTATCTGTGTACTAAATGGTGATTATAACTATCTCAGGAGATTAACATAAAGCTGAAATGCAGACACATGTAAGAAATTAGGCAAATACCAGGCACTGGCTCAACGTTAATTGGTTCCTCTTTCTTTAGGTAGAAGAAATTCAAACATGCCTATGAGGAATGAAGTCATCCCACCCATGTAGGCCATCCTTGCTCTTCCCCAGACAGAGCTGGCATTCCCCTGCCAGAGGGCCCCTGACCTGGCTGACCCCTCTCCTTCAAGTTCTTCCCCCAGTTATGCACAGAGGCTGACTCTTACCAGCACCACTCCCGTGTCTCCTTAGCATGGCTTATCTGGCAGCCCCCCTGGAATCACACTGTAACCCATGTACAGCCTCCTTATGGGCCCTCCTTTCTCTTCTACCAAGTCCCTCCCCATACTCCTTTCCCATTTCTGATTTTTAAAATTTCTTTTGGTACCAAAGGATGAGCCTGGGAACTGCATTTGCTAAGCATGTGCTCTACCACTGAACTACATCCCCATCTTTTTTTCCCAGCCTCTAGCACTTTATAACATTGTATAATATCTGTTGCTCTTCTCTGTCCCACCCTTCACTTCAGTCAGTAGACTTTGTAAGTCTTCATTTATGTGTTTAATGAATGCAGTCCTTCCTGACATGTCCTTGGGGCCAAGTACATATGTTCCAATGGAAGGCATTCAGAATCTAGATCATATCAGACAATAGGACTTACTCAGGAATGTACTGTGCCTCCAAATAATATGGTTTCTTACTTCCATGTCCTTAGAGCTTAGAGTGTAGAGAGCAAGAAATGTGTGGAATGGATGGAATAGAATATTCAGGTATGACCCAGCATCCTGAGAGGCCTGGGGATGATGACCAAGGCTCAGAACAAACCCATGATCATTATTGTCTGTTTTATGAGTCAAAAGACTAAATGTACTGGCTTAGGATTTTTTCTTTCTCTGACTGATATTATGGATTCACTATTCAATGGAAAGAACACTAACTACAGTCCTCGAGTTAACTTTGACCTATATCATTATGAATATTTAGGCACACTAGGTCATCAAATCTAAGGTGTAAGTGTCAACATTTAAATTACAACTAAATGTTCATTCTTTTGCTAATGAAAGGGCAATCAAATGAAATCCAGTTGACCCTCATTAGTGGCTAGCTTCATCCAGCTGCCTTTGTCATTTTAAACTTAGCTGAGCAACGTATTGGCATCTAACCTCTAGGAGAATTCTACCTCATCCACTTGAAGAAAAACTGAATATGCCCTTTCTATTCTTTGTTCTGGAGATATTCTACTCTACTTAGTATCAGGAAAGTATCATGAAGCACAGTCCTAAAAGAGTACAACTCCTCTCCACACTCAAGAGAGGACATAATGTTCAGAGAATTTCCATAGCATCAAATTCAAAATGAAGAATAACTTTATAAATAAGTTGGCATATTCCAGTTCTCAGGAGGCTGAATCAGAAGGCCAGCTTAGACAATTTAGTGAGATCCTATCTCAAAATATTATTTTTAAAAAGATGTGGATGTAGCTCAGTGGTACAGCTCTTGCCTGGCATGTGCTAGGCTGTGTGTTCAATACCCAGGACAGAAGGAGAAAGAGGAGAACTTTACAAGAGTCACACCAATATTATGCCCTGGGGTTGGAGGAATGGCACAGTGGTTAAAGCACTTGCCTAGCAAGCACAAAGGTCTGAGTTCAATTCCCCATTACCTCATGAAGCTGGGAGTGATGTTGCACACCTGTAGCCACAGCACTGGGAGGCTGAGGCAGGAAATTTTCCAAGCCCTTTGCAGGCACTGAGCTGGCTTATATTCTACCTAATTGTGAGCAGTTATGCACATGTCTGAACACATGGTTAAGGAAATATGCAATAATTTTCTCAAGCCATTTGAACAGGGGATGTTAAGTCAAGCATTATGGCAAATGGTTTATATATTTAGAAACATTTTCTGATATGTGCTCCGGTCTTTAGTGCTCAAATCCAAATGTTTCACCTTAGAGGAGAGCTCCCTGCTCCCTGACAGCATGACAAAACTACTGACTTGCACATGATTCCCTGTAACCTTTGCAGAGGAGACTGAAATGAGAAACACAAGCAGACGGTGAAGGCTGGGGAGAGTCTGTCTTTGAAGATTATTCACCTGTAAATTCTGCACAAAGGCATGCAAACATCAAGAAGGATAAATCAAAATATAACATCCTAAGCCCAAAAGTGAGCATACGTGAGCAAAGATCACTGCCCTGTTGAGAGATCTTGTACCCAGTGGGAAAGATGGAAAGCAGACAGCTGTGGCGCCCCAGACTCTGGTGACCTAAGTGTCACAGGACGAGAAACACATTGGACAGTGAGTCCTGAAAGTAACTTGGAGGACAGCTAACTCAACCCCCGTACTTTGGTACAGGATGGAAATGGGTTCCAAGAAGCTGAATAACTTGCTTTTGATCCTAAACTTGTTGACACTGGTGAATATACTAGAAAAACAGAATAAATATTCTTTACCATTTAGAAACATCAGTCTAGATTAAATAGTGAACTGTCCAGGTATTTCACCTTCTCAGAACTTTTGCGTGGATCTTTCATCTGACTTGTCAGTGGCTTTCTTTGTCTTCATGTCAGTCACGGTGCCTTCTTTTACTTCAATTAGATTTATTGTTCCTGTTCAGTTTTTCTTCTATCAAGACATGAGTTATGTGTATGAACACTGGATAAAGTGGGGTCTCCAGGACTTCGTGTTTGGTTATGCTGCTTTCTTCGTTGCAATTAGCCATGAAGAGGTAACTATATTACCACAAATACAGTGGATGTTTAGTATTTTCTAAATTATAATAGTAAGAGACACATTGCCATTAATCCCTCTCAACTTACTCTCCCTCATTTCCAACACATTTACCCATCATTCGTATCCAGTTTCTGAGGCACTGCTGGACATCCTCTTTCATGAGTGTCTTTACTGTGCTGCCACGGCTGCTCTGATGTCCTGATTCAATTCAAAATATTGACTTTTCACAGTCATGTTGACTTTGGGGAAGAGCTAGAAGTTGTGCGGTGCCACGTCTGGGGAAAACAGTGAGTAAGGACACACCCTAATGAGCTTGCATTTCTATTGGATGGCGCTTGGCAGCAGCAGTTGCCGTGTTTTTGCTCACACCTTGTAAAGGCATACAACAAGACTTCCAAAGCTTCTTCAGAAAATAGCAAGAATTATCAGATGAGTGTGTTGGAAAGGAGTGGGGGATATTTTGATGGAGGTGAATGATAATATATCTTTACCCATAATATTTTTTTAAAAAATTAAACATTCACCATATAGGTCAGCATGGGAAAGAGAGAAACCTAAAGACCATCATCAGGTGATTTTTTGGCATAGAACATTGGCATAATAATTAAACCTGACCAACTGAAGAGGCAATTAAAAAATACAAATCCAGAAAACTGATCATTTCAGATTCATGTTTCTGGTTACACAGTGAAAACCTAGAAGCTCCAAGGCCACAGTAGGGGTTGTGATTTGCCTTGAGACAGTTTAATCAACAAAACACAGCCATCTAAAGCTGAAAGGGCAAATGGTCCGCTAGATAACCGCAGTCCAAGGTCAACATAGTTAATGATGGCTGATCCGGAACAAGAACAAGGACCTCTTCCCACGAGTGCAGAACTGTCACAGGCCAAGCACTGTCTTTGAGGATAATGTAGCACTCGAAGAGAGTTGTCTGTGTTTTTCTTCACTCTGTGGAATATATAAATATCCTCACATAATTTCAAGTAAATCTTGGCTGAACAAGATTGGCTGACGTTTCTTGGATCTCGGTTTATTTTGAAACTGCAAATTATTTATAATTCTTAAAATTATGAAAAGAGATTAACTTTTGTTTGTTTGAGGAAAAGGAAAACAACCCCAGATTTTAAGCTGTTGATGCTGAGAAGTTGAACTGTATAAATTCAGAACACAGGAAATATCAGATGCTCTGAACTACAGTAGTAGAAGTGTGCCGCCAAAAGTTATAAAAATATAAAACAAGAGAGATGACAAAAAAGAGGGAAATTGAGGAGGTTCTTTTTTTCTTACAAACTCCTCTCAGTTACTATTTTTATGACGAGTCTTACCAGAAGTTAGATAAGCCAGGATGACTAAGCTATTCTTCCAAAAAATGTTTATGTGTCAGGATGTTATTCTTCTCCCTCTTAAAAAGCAGTTTATCAGGACTTCTGAGCTCCGAGGGTATTACAGCTGAGTCATCCACTCAGAGCTTGCTCACCTGACCTGTGAAAATCTCAGTCTGAGGGACAAATCAGAGAATCCGCCACGTTCCCCATCTTACTCTCTAAAAATAGAAGTAAAATACACCTTTTTGTTATTTTTCAGTCTTATAATGGCACAAAATAGCAGGTGTGAAACTCTCAAGCTGTTGCTGGCAGCAGTGACTTTCCAGCAGTTGCACTATACCATCGAATGAGCAAATAAATTTTTATTAGGTCACGTCCGTGGGATTTGGGATGTGTTTATTACAGCTACTCTTGTTACTTGGTCTCACTTACGTGCAAAGGAAAATGGCTTGGTATGGCTTTTTCCAAGTAGGCAGGGCTTTTTTGATAAGTGATAGACATTTAACATATTTGTCACCAATATCTTCTTCTTGCTTCTTCTGTGTACCCAGAAGTTCTGAGGACCGACCTCTGTGAAACTGAAATAAAGCATCGTAACTAGTTCTGGCCAATAAATTAGAAAAGGAAGGTTCTATGGTCAGCGCTGTAGATATCTCATGTTTTGCAATCCAGGCTCCATCTTTCCAGTGCTGAGGTGATCAGAAGGGTTAGTTTTTCCTGGATGGTACATGCCAGGGCCACTGTTGTCCTGAGCTCCCGACTATGTCACTCAATTATATATATTATGTAATAAATTATATATTATTGTATATTATAATTATACTATATATATATATATATATAGGGTTATATATAAGGGTTTTAATTAAGCTGTTGAAGTTTTGGGGTTTGTTACCATAGTACAATCTACCTTGTTCTGATTGAGGTATGACACAAAGACTAAATATATGTGTGTGTGTGTGTGTGTGTGTGTGTGCACACACATTGTATATTTATACCTAGACACCAATGCATATGTGTGTGTATATATATGTATATGTAATTTATTAGCAAGTTTTCATACACATACACATATGTCCAAACATAAATGTGTATATACACAGTCACATCACTGAAAGCTTGAGATACATTCTGAGAAATGCACTGGTAGATTTTGTGATTCTACACACATCCTAAAGTATATTCGCACAATGATATCTAAAACATCACTTGTCAACATTATCTAATGGAAAAGTTGTCAAATACTATGGTCCTTCATAGACTCAAACATTGTCATGCGGCACAAAACCATATAGGTGTAAATTGTGAAAGAGATGCATCAGTCAGAATACATATGTGTGTATGTGCGCATCCATGTACACACTCCAACATATATGATTAATATTATTAATTGTTATGTGAGGAATTTTGGTAATGCAATATAGCAAAGCATTTTTTGTAGAGCATTTTCTTTATTTTATTTTTGAAGGAAAATAATTTTAAGCTATTTAGATTACTTTTTAAAATACCACATCGAAAGCCAAAAAGTAGAATAGATGACAACCTCTGTTGGAGGTTCCACAACAGATACTTTAACTCTGCATTTTAACTAATATAAAAATTAAACACAGATCACCACAGACACAGGTGAAACTGTGAAGTCAGCTTTTTCACTCTAAAATAAAATCAAAGTAGATTTTCTACCCTGCCCTACCAGACATAAACTGATTCATCCATCTACGCTCAGGGGAAACAGCCAGAGGATTGGGAGTTCATCAGGGTGAGTTCAAACCTGACCATGTTCTGGGAGCTTCCTGCGTGGAGGAGCAAGCAGAGGAAGGAGGTGCTGTTTAAAGACATATGGGAGAGGGAACAAGGGACTGTCATCCTTCACAACGAAGATGTGCACCTCACCTCACCCTTCAAAGGAGTGAAAAATTGGACAATTGACAAGAGAGACTCACAGAGCTCTCCCTATTCCATTTCCTCCTAGGAAGATGCCAGGATTTTCTTTTGTGTGTAGAATTTCGAGAAGCAGATTCAATATGTCAATTTATGCCTTTAAAAATGGCATTTATTTGGGAACAGCAGAGTGTTGCAATGGGAACATAAACTATGGCTGTATTCAAAGGAAGAAGTTCAAGGGCAGAATAAAGAGGATTCTATCAGATATTTTGAAATAGTGAGCCTAGACTACAATACTTAGTAACTATAGTGGAGTCAGTGCAAGGTTGAACGCATGGCTGCGGGGCAGATGTCCCTGTAGAGTATCTCTTGTAAAAGGTTGTGGTGGTGTCTGGACAAGCTCGGGGTTCTGACAGAGTATCTTCCTATCATGTAAGATTCCTTCCTTCATGACTTTCCTGTTTTGTTTCCTTTTTATTTTGGGTGAGTATACAAATGGTTGCATTTTGATTTTGACAGCACCAATATTTCCTTCACAACAAGCTTCCTTTTCTAACCGTAAAAATCTTGTCTGAGGCCTCTATATCTTTGCACCTATTATCCAACATTAAGAACTATTTTCTCCGGCTAAAGAGACAGGATGACTAAGTGTACTGTGATATCCTGAACTGGATCTTGCAACAGAAAAACTAGTGCAATCTCAACAAAGTGTGAAGTATCGTTTATGGTAATATAGTGATGCTAAAGTCTTTTTTATTTCTTTCAGTATTAGTGAGTGAACCCGGTGCCTTCCACTAATCTATATCCCCAGATCTTTTTTATTTTTTATTTTGAGACAAGGCCCCTCTTTGTCACCATTTTAGTTACTCTTTCATCGCTGGAACACAAAACCCAACACCCACCATTCAAGGGAGGAAAGGTTTATTTTATCTCATGGTTTTAGAAGGTCTCAGTCCATGCATGGGCAGCTGGCAATTGTGGAAGGATAGCAAAACACATAAACCTTTTAAAAAGGTTGCTACCATGTGACTTACTTTTCACCAATTCTGTGACTCCTTAAAGGTTTCTCTTCCATTTTGCTTCTAGCTTCCTTCTACCTAAGATGTTATTAAATACACTATTCACTATAAATTCAGTGTCCAGAGTCTACCCTGTTCAATTTCTAAACCAAGGTGTATGGGGAGTGGATGCTAAAGTTTCATCCTCACAATTCCTTGAGATATTCAATAAACTATTGAAGTTATCCCTGTTCTCTACATTTAGTAGATGTGAGGACAGAAAGAGCATTCTGTCCAAAAGAGAAACAATTTTAAACAGCCTGTTGAATACAAGGTGACCATGAATCCGCCTGTATTAGCTGCCTATCAGTTCCTGCTAATAACCTGACTCTGCTGTCCGCCATGACAGTTCCACCTACTAAGTGACTCAGCACTTCCTGACTATCTTGTGAGGGTCTTTCTGGTTGTCCAGTATGGTTGATGTAATCCACGATGTCATTGCTTTCTGACTGGGTGGCACTAGCCACTATTGTGTAAAATGTTTTAGTAATTGCATGAGACAGCATAACTGAGAGACGAACGAGAGAAGAAAACAGCCAACAGGGAGACAGGAGAGAAGCCAGCAAGAAGAGAAGAAAAGAAAACAGCGTCAAGCAGAGAAAGCAGGGGGCGTTGGGCGGAAACGGACACAGATGTGTACGTTGTCACAACTGCATAATTGTCCAGCTGTGGTCACTGCCGTACTCCACCACTGAGGCTCTCAGTCATTTACCTCCACTCTGGTGCCCCTGTCGGCGACACCAGGGAGAGAGAACAAAGTGCGCTGCTCTGGGGGGCCAAGGCTGATCACAAGAGCCCCCCCCCACACACACACCCCGGGTGCTCATAAGTGGTAACTACTTTTTAAATTAATTTCATGGCTATGAACATCTCAGTCAAAATGAATCTGCTGATGGTGTTTAGAGCTTTCAGTACTTTCCTTCGGAAGAGAACACATTTAACAGGATGTATAAATGTGGTGATTATCTGTCTAGGTGAAACCAAGGACTTTGTCTTCCGAAAATAAAGCACATCAGTAGCTTCTGAGCTTAAAATCTAAGTAATTGGCCGCCATGTCCCTGACAGCAGGGTGATCAGAAAAAAAAAAAATTCTAGCAACTGCGATCATGGTGGGGGTGGCTTATATTAAATATGAGAGTTCTTAAAAACCGAAGGTTTCAATTAATGATATAATGATGGTTTTCTGTGTTTAATTACCATGATACCATAATATAATTAAACTCACTGGCAGAAGGATAACAGGACCAAGAAGATGTGAGCAATTAGGTTAACCATAATATGTAAGATATATTTATGCACCACATAAATCTTCTGACAGGATCTAGATCGTTCTACATTAAATTAAGCATTTGTCTTCCATTTGTTGATAAGAAAAGGATACCTTATCCCAAGCAGTGATAAACATTGCCATTGATAATGTTGCTAAAAAATTAGATTATAAAATTAAATAATGCTTGAACATCACTTATGACATAACTGGATCTTAGAACTTATAAATAATTTCTTCTAACTGAGTAAGAGAAGGTATTACATATCTATCTTCTTTTTTAAATTGACTTACAGCTCATGATCATTACAATTTATTCTGCAAATGTTGCAGATATCTAATTTCAGATTTCCAGGAAATTTTTTAGCTTTATCATATTTTTCAAATATGATTTTTAACCTTTAATTGCATTAATTTATAGACTCTTTAAATATGACTTTTAAAAATATCTTCCTCAATGGGTGGCAAAATAGAGTCTTCTATGTTTTTGTCAAATAATAAAGTTATTTTTAACATATGAGTCTTTAGTCTTTCTGAAATTTTTGAGTTTTGTGGGGCATCAGGACACAGTCTCACTTTTCACACGGAAATCCATCGCACATCCACACCAAAATGGTGTTCTGGCCCTTCGTTTTTTGCCTAAACAACCCAGTTATTTTTTCCCCAGGCCATTTTTTAAATAAACTCTCCCTTTTTTCTCACTGTTTTGTAACAGTGAAATAATCTTCATCATTATGTCCCTTGTGTCCATTGCGTATGTCTATGTTTATATTAATACAAATATATTTTGAATTTCATAAAGTAAATCTTTATATCTAGGGCTCTAGTCCTTCTTCAAATGTGCCTGTGCTTTAGTGTTCCTTTATTCTTTCATATCAAATTTAAGATCCGTTTCTCTTAGAAAACAAATGACATCTTTATGATATTGCTCATTCTACATTGATGGCATAGATCTTCGTTTATTCAGATTTTGCAACACATGCTTTAATAGTGCTCCAGATTTGCCTCCATAACATGTGGGAAAGTGCTGATTGACCAACTCTTGTGAAATTGTGGCCACTACTGCTCTATTACATTTTCAGATTGGTCTTGCCATCCTTTACCGTATTAAAAAAGTTCCCTTCTCTCTTCAGCTGTGAAAAAATGCTAAGCATGAATTAGTGTTGAATTTTATCATTTATTCTTTGTATGTTTTATAATTGTATGCATTTTCTTCTATAATTTTTGTTTTAAATTGACAATTTCTATAATATGTAATTGTATGCTTTCATCCTTAGTTTCTGTATTATTTTATACTTCCATGTACTATAGAATATAGGATGGTAATATTTTAATATATTTTATTTTTTTCTAAAGTAAGACCTGTCCCCACTTTTTCTGAGGCTGGTTGTGCCTTTTCTAGACACATGTAATCAGATTGTGAGATTTTTTTTAAACAGTTCATTCATTTCTACCTTCAGTGGAATGTTTCATTTCTTTACATTTAATATATTGTTCCATGAGGTAGGTTTCATTCTGGCAGTTTACTTTTTGGTTTCTGTGTATTTCACAACCCTTCTTTTTCCCCTAATCCTCTATTCCTATCTCTTTTGTGTTAAATGGGTATTTTCTGCTATGTTACTATAATTCCATAATTGTTCCTCCAACTATATTTTTAAAAATACTTTCTCAGTAGTTCTTCAAACTGCAATTAATATTTTAATACAGCTTGGAGTAGTCCCAACTTAATTGTGACCATAAAGAAAAAAATCCAGTGTGATATATCTCTATTTTCTGTTTTCTCTATGCTATTATTATCACACAAATTGTATCTTTTTGTATTATATGCCAATAAATACAGTTCTATAATTATTGCCTTAAGTAGTTGTTATTGAGTTACCCCATTAGGTTGCCTTCAAAAGTACTTCTTAATCTCTTCATGTGGATTCAAGTTACTCTGTATAATCTTTTTATCCAAGCCTGAGGGACAGTCTTTAGTAATTTCTTAATAATTATAACAATTTCTCTTGCTTTTTGTTTATAAGGATATCTTAATTCTTTTTCTCTTCTATAGAGTTGGACAAAGCGCTCTTGACTGTCAATCTTTTTCTCTTAATAGTTTGAGTATGTCTCCCCACTGCCTTCTGGCATCCAGGTTTCCAAGGGAAATCGACTGTTACTCTAGCTGTGGAGTCTCCACATGTGACGGTATTTACCTCTGCTGCTTTCAAGAGTTTCTATCTTTGACTTTAATAGTTTGACTGCAATGTGCCTATCTTAGTTCAAGTTCATTCGTATTCCTGGGGGTGCACGCCAATGTTGTTCTTAGACTGGGTGGATTGGGGGGATTTGCAGCCATTCATCCTTAAAACACTCTTTCTACCTCCTTTTTTCACTTCGTGTATTTTGGTAAGCTTGATGATGCCCCATAGGGTTTTGTTGTGCTGGTAATTTGCCTTAGTTCCTCTGCGTTAGTTACTTTTTCCTTCGTTGCCGGGACACAATACTCAACACTCGCAATTTTAAAGGAGCGGGAGTTTATTTTAGCTCACAGCTCAGAAGGTCTCAGTCCAGGCGACTGGCAGTGTCCACAAGAGTCTGCCAGAGAATAGTCGCTTGCAGAATAACAAGAGGAAGGATCAGAGCTTGGGGGAAAGCTGGGGCTACACCCTTAGCTATATTTCCCTTCCAACCAGGCCCCACTTCTTAACAGCATGTGAAGTTTATAATAGTCCACAATATCCAATTATATGAGGCTTTTGGGGTACATTCCAGATACAAACCATAACACCTTCCACCACACCCAATCTATCATCACCCAACTCTACCATTTCAGTTTCCTTTTTAAACCTGTGGATGAATTTCTCTAGTGAGTTTTTTGTTTCAATTATTATTTTCAAGCTCTCTGGCTATGGCTCTGCCATGTGCATCTACCATTGTCAGCTACCCATATACAGACTGTGGCCTTCTGAATCTGAGAGCTAAAATAAATTTTCCCTTCCTAAAATTGTGGATGTTGGGTATTCTGCCCCAACAACAAATAAATAACTAAGACCTAAATCGGTAGCAGGAGTGGGGCTATTACTATGATTTTACCCAACAATACAGTTTAGAAACCTCAACAACTGGTTTGTGGGATGAGTTTGGAAAGACATGAAGATTTGGGCTAGAAAGGCTTTCAAATGCTGTAAGTTTGCTGGGATATTCTGACCAGAGCTCAGAAGACCAGAATGCTGATAAAAATGTGAATTGTAAAATCCAGACTGAAAATGTTTCAGATGGGAAGGAAGATGCTATTGGCAATTGGTCTAAACACTACGTGTGCTACTCTCTGACAAAAAGAAAGAAAGAAAGAAACAAAGAAACAAAGAAAGAAAGAAAGAAAAGAAAAGAAAAGAAAAGAAAAGAAAAGAAAAAAACTATTGACATTTTGCCCCTGTCCTAGTAGTTTGCCTGAAACTGTAATTAAGGATGGTGGACTACTAAATCTGATGAAGAAAACGTCAAAGCAACCCAATGTTTGTGCTGTTACACAGGCACTGTTTGCAGCTTTTAGCCAACTCTATACTGAGAAGCAGGAGAAACTGGCAGAAGGGCATGTGGTTGTTGAAAAGATTAGCCTTAAAAAAGAAGCCAAGTACTTATAATCGGGACTATAAAAAGTACACCTTGAGAGTGTAGAAGGAATCAACAAGAACCCCCCCCCCCCCATTTACTAATTAAATGGTATAAAGGCAAGGGAACTTTCTTTAAGAATATAACCCAGGGCATCCTGTAGGATTTAAACAAAATTGTTTCCCTAAACTCAGCAACCTGGAGTTCAGCTACCTAAAAACTCAGAGACCTTAACAGCAATTGTCCAAGGGAGCCATACTGTTGCTCAAGCCCTTGTCAAACCTTAGCAACATCTACATGGTGCTGTTTTTTATAGGCATACAGAATACAAAATTTGTGGTATCACAGAGATTTTCACCCAGATGTCAGAGGAAGGCCTGGGAAGTCAGGCAATGTACCCCTGCAAGGGCAATGCATAAAATTGTGAGGAAGAAACCTAAAGTGCAATGGGAACCCCAGAAATTTTGAGTAGACAGAAACATGAATTGTCCACTGAGGAAGACTGCAGACTGTGAAGAAAGCCAGCCCAGAGGAGAAGCTCTAAAGGCTATAGCCAGAGGCCATGCTGGAGGAGCAGCAGCACCCAAGCCTTTGGGAGTTCACAGAGACTTTGGACCTGGACTTTTTAACAGTGAGAAGCTTGCTGAGACTTTGGCAACTCTTAGAGAAGGACCAAATGCATTTTACACAAGGTGGTGGGCACAAGTCTTTTCAGTTCCAAGGGCAGAATGTTACGTTGTATCTGGAGTGTCCTCCAAAAAATTCGTGTATTTTGATATGGTGAAAGTCCTATGGACTGTGGACAGATGGGACCTGGTCATAGGGGACAGAATACTCGGGCTTTACCCGGAAGGGGTGGGTGGGTTACTGGGGCAGGACCTGCGAATATAGCTCCACCCTTCCTCATCGCTTGGCTACCCATCTGCCACGCCATGAAGAGCTATCCAGCTGCGGCTCTACCATGTGCTTCTACCATCATCATCCACCCGTGTATGGATGATGACCTGAAATTGTGAGCTAAAATCAGTCTTTCCTCCCTTAAATCGTGGGTGTCAGGTATTCTGTTACAAGAAAGGAGCTAAGACAGTCGTTTTCCAGTGAGCAAAAATTTGGGCTTATTCAAGGCCAGTTTCTATCTATAGCTTATTTCCTGTAGATGAGCCATAATAGTTATCAGTTCAACATATAAATAATATCATTGAACACATTTTAAATGCAATCATTTTTTACTGTGTGTTGTTGAGGGTGACTGTCATTGTTTTTGCTAATATTGCTGAATTTTTGCTTACTGACTTTTCTGTACTTGTCCTATAAAGTCTGCACTCTGTGTTATTTGGCCACTGAAAGCCCTGCTCAATTAGCCTAATGGTCATCTAATAATTGGACAGAAATTTCCTTAAGTGTCTTAAATAAGTATACCAGTTTCTCCAGCGAGACTTCTTTTGGGCTTTGGATTCTGCTTTCAACACTTTGGTACTTTAGAGTTCTGACTTTCTGCTTGTGTAGAGTCCCGTGACCAGTCACGAGTGAGAGTCGGGACGTTCTTAGGTCTTCCCTCGGTGTGGACACAGCATTACGTATGTGCCTGACCTTCAATAACAAAACCGTAGAAATAGATAAGAGCTCTTCAAAACTCTCCACGCTTCCCTTTTAAATATTTGGATCTGCCCCTTATTTTCACATCTTTGCATCCTTGCCCGAGACTGAGAAAATTGCTGCTGATTTTCTTAGACAACTGCCCTGGTGTCGTGCAGCAAGTTCCTTCTAATTGAAACAGTCTTTCCTGGAGGGAGGATGGACGCTCTCCAAAGGAAGTAAGCAACTCCCAGGTGAAATTTACCAGAGGAACTAAGCCCTGCCCCAAGGGTATAGAGACAAGCAGCAGAGCTCTCTGCAGAACCCCCAGTGAAATTCAGGGAATGAAGCTTCCCTGTGTACTTACCTCTGCTGGGAGAGGGAGGATTGGGGGCGGCGGAGGACGAGTGCTTTGCTGCGGAGCAGTTGCCTTTGAGTCACCCATGCTCCTGTAATCCTTCACCCATTCTTGTGGTTTGAATCTGGAGTGTCCCTCCCCAAACTTCATGTGCCTAAGAATATTTTGTACTACCAGGAGGTGGTCCCTGGCTGGAAGGGGCAGATGCTTGGGACTTGACCTAGAGGGGTGTGTGGGGCTTTCACCCCTTCTCCCAGACTTGTCTCCATTCTGCCATGCCCTGAGGCTCTCTGTCGCCAGCTCCAGCTCTGGCCGGTGGACTGGCTCCAACCTTGCCGTGTGATTCCACAACTTCTCAGCTGCCCGCCCATGACCAGACCGGGACCTTCTGAAACTGTGAACTAAAATAAATCTTTCCTCCCTCCAGTTGTGAATGTTGGGTATTCTGGCCCAGCAATAAGAAAGTAACTAAGACACCCATTCTCCTGTAAGTAACCCCAGTAAACTCGAGTGTTGGCTCACCGAGTTGGACTTTGGTGTAAGCATTGCTGTTAACTGTGCCCTATCTGGGAGTGAGTAGATGTTTGCATACATCTCCCCTGAAAAGTTCTCCACAGCACCTAGGGACAGAAATCTTCCTCCTGATAGAGACTTGAATCAGGTCCAAGGTAAGGTCTGTGAGTGAAGCTTTCCCAAGCAGACGTGAAGGAGCTCACCTAATGACAACTCTCTAGAATGGATCTTCAGGGGAGCGCCACGCCCGTTCCAAAACCCCTTCCATCCCTTCCTTGAGGCCACTGGTTTTCATAGCTATGTTTCTGAAGCTGCTGATATTTTAGGTTACTGGGCAGTTGATGAGAAGGTAATGGAAATAGGACAGGTTAGATCACCAGGGAGATCAAGATCCAGCTGTTTTTCTTGAATAAATTCTCCTTAGATCATTGAAAGCATTTGGTTAATTTAGATTTAAAAAAAAATTCTCCCCTGTATTTTTTGATATATTTACCAGCCATTTACCACTGCTTTATTTTTGGGAAAGTTTCCTTCATCCTCTTTGCCTGCCCTTCATCTCTCCCAGCAGTCTGGTTCTTCCAAGCCCATGAACCACAACCGACCCATGTCCTGTGGGTTGGAGACCTTGTGTTAGAACATATCTTTTCCAAGAACAACAAAAAATTGGAATCTGAAGAAAATATTTACATTTTTCAAATAAAAAATACAGCAAGTTTTTAATAGTTTTTGAGCAACCAAAAGTTTATAAACTTTATGATGGTAAAATCTAATATCCAATCTCTCCAAATTCTTGAATGATGTCAGAGTTAGTTTGGAATGAGACATGGTACACATAAGCACATAAGTACACGATAGGAAAGGTAGATCGTCATGGGAGAGAGAGAACAATCAGATCTAACAACCAGATATAAATGAGAAGCAAAAGCTGATGTAGGAGTTTGAGTACCTGCAAATGCTTAGCTGTAGGCTACAAAAGCAAAAGAAAGGAGCCACTTAAAGAAGACTCAAATTAGCTAAGAGAGTGTGAAGTAAGACACCAGTGAACCTTTCATTAATCTGGTCTAAGACATCTTAGCATGTGTGATATTGGTGAATGGTTCTGCTTTTCATGTTAATTTAATAAGCCCAGCTTAAAGAACCCATGGACTGCTTAGAACGTTTAAACCTACTTCCTGACCCTGCCAAGGGTGGCTTCTGCATCCTCTGCCAATTTAGGGTTAGATGAGACATTGCAAGATTTAAAATTCCTCTTTCTACTTCAGAAAGACATAGAATCCACAGAAGTGTGATGGCTCTGGCACTTGCCAGTCACTTGGGCGCCCTGGGTCAGAGGAAGGGGCAGCAGAGCTCAGACAAGCTTTACTTAGGCTGGAGAATCTAGTGAGAGGTTAAGGCCTAACTCAACAGTGAGGAAAAGAATAAAACTTCTGCTTTTATAATTAATATGACCAAGTTTTCAAGATTAAAACCTATTTCCACTCTCACTTTCCAAGTTATACTTCAAAGTTTTGATCGTCTTAAGAAGGAATGATTCTAAGTACTTGTGTTAATGCATAATAAATAATTGTGTCCCAGTGAACACTAAATTATAGATAAAGCTTTCCATGTCATTATTGGTGGATGAGATAATTACAACTTTACCTTCAGAGAATATGATATGGATCGATTAATTGATTGATTTTGCAGTGCTGGCATGGAACCTAAGGCCTTTACACTATGCTAACATCTTCTACCCACTTTTTGGTTTTTGGCTAAGTTTGGGAGTTTGGGGCTAAATTTCCCAGGCAGGGCTCAAATTTGGGATTCTCCTGCCTCAGACTCCCAGAGTGCTGTGATTATAAGCCTGTGCCACCACGCCCTACATCCTTTTAGTTCTTTACATATCCCATTTCCCTGGAAGTCTCTACTCCTCTGCCCCAGCCGTAATTTCATTTCTCCACCTGCTTCATTCCTATTTAATCTCTGCCTCTTGGCACAAATGTCACTTTCTCAGTAGAGCACTTACCATTTGGGTATTCTCATAGAATGCTTAATTTCTCTATTTTTGCATATATCAAATGTTGATCATTTCTCGGTCTAATTATTTTTAATATCATCTTAATACTGGATTATAAGTAATGATATAAAAGTTTCACATCTGTCTTACTTGCAACTCTTTTCCAGTTCTGAACAAACTATGAGCACTTTAAAAATAAAAACACGTATGGACATCCAAGCCCGGTGATACAGGCCTGTTCTTCCAGTACTCTGGGAGGCTGAGGCAGGAGGATTGAAAATTTGAGCTCATCCAAACAACACAGTGACTTAGCAAGACCTTGATGCAAAACTAAAAGTAAAAATGGGCTGAGGATGTAGTTCAGTGTGAAGACCATAGCCTTGATCCCTAGTACCACACACACACACACACACACACACACACACACACACACACACGTGCATGCTATTATGGACTGACTGATGGTTAGGTACAGTGCATATGTTCACAGTAAGCTCAGAGATGGAGTAATTTTGTAGCAAGTTCTAGTAGCCAGAAGGGCATGGAAATGTGGCTGGTAGTATAAGCCAGAGGGTGTGGGCAGGGATGAGAGGGTAAGCCAAGAATGAAGAAGAGAACTTTTCATCTTTTCAGTTTTAGCTAAATTTTATTCCTCTTGTTTATTATTGGTCCTCACTTTTTCTATTTCTCACAGCCTCTTCTTTGAGAGTGCAAGCAGAAACAAAATGGAATAAATAAATTAATAATAAATAAAATCTTATTCAGTGCTTGCTATGTGCCATTGAATTCGAATAGCCACAACCAAGAAAAATGGCCCCCAAATCTGGAGGCAGTGTTATGATGGGTTGCATGAAGCCCCCTCCCAAACACATACACACCTAGAAACACACACACACACACACACACACACACACACACACACTAAGGTGCCCACATCCTAAATCCTTGACTCTGTCAATATCTTACCTTATATTGCAAAATAAAAGACTGTAAAGCTATGATAATCTAAGGACTCTGAGATAGAGAAAACAGCTTTGATCGTCCAGATGAAACCGTAATACAATCACAGGTGTACTTAAAAGATTGAAGTGGAGGGTGACACAACTACAGAAGAGGAAGCTGTGACAAGAAGCACAGGCACTAGAGTGATACAAAAGATAGAGCTAAAAAGGAATTGGCACCTTCTCCAGACACCTTCATCTGAGCCTCTCCCCAAATTATTTTCATACTTCAGGCCTCCAGAACTAATAGAGAATAAATTTCTGTTATTTTAACCCCTACATCTGTGATACTTTTGCCTTTATTCTTTTGATTCTTTTATTTTCCTCTACCACTATGCCCCTATTCTTTCTTCCGTGGCAACCTGAATGTTTACCCAAACTCAGCCTCCCGAGGTCCCCGCACCGCCTTTCTTCCCTCACACCGCAGAGCGGAGAGCCACGCTTAGTCCATCTTCTTACCTGCTCTCTCCATTTCCGCACCTGGGATTCCAAGAACACCTGCAGGAAAATCTCACCATCTCCAGAAAAGTTACCTCTAAAAGTTTCTCTTCCTGTTCTTCACCCCTCCTCTTTGTCTCTGCCCCCAGCCTCCTCCCATTCGACTCATCTCTCTTAGAAAGAACACTGAAACCACCATGGGAGGAAAAAGTGGATTTTCTTTCTAAATGGGATTTGAATATTCTCACCCACTGTGACCTCTTCTGGTTCAAGTCTGCAAGCTTCCAGTATGCTTCTTAGAAGATGACAAACGGCACGTATAAATATAAACAAAAGCAAAACGGAAGAAGCAGACTGTTTCCACTGTGTCACTTTCTTAATACCGGGACAGAAGGCTCAATACTTGCAACTTGAAAGGGGGAGAGGCTTATTTTGGCTCCTGGCTTCAGACCGTGTCTGATGGGCTGCATCCAAGGTAGATATGGCGCAGAGACAGAGCCTGGAGGAGGAAGTCTGCTCAACTCTTAGCAACCAGGAAGCAAGTAGAGAGGAGGAGTCCGGGGCTGGAATCCACCCTTCCAGGTTGGACTCCCAGGAACCACTTCCAGCCAGGCCCCACCTCCTGACAGCGTACTCAGCCGCTGGACTCATCAGTGGGTGAATCCAATCATCCATGATCCAATCACCTTCCAAACACCTGAAAATTCAGGAGGACGTTTTAGCTTCACATCATAACACCTACCTCATGTTGCTAAGAGATGTTCTTAAAAGCCAAGTTTACTATACTGGGCTTCTCAGAGTCTTGCAAACTTTGGGAGAAAGGATATTTCCTAATACACTGTGCAAGGATAATACTTGCCTTGAGTAGAAGATGAAAGAGTGGGCGACATTGCTACAATGGCATGGAAGGCAGCCCAAGACTGGCAAGAATGCCTCCTGATGCCTGCTGTGATTAAATGGGCTCTTAAAGACAAGGCAGTGAGCGAGGGCTTTCACCAAAGAGGGAGGAGCACAGCCAAGATGGAGAGACAGGCAAGGGCAGTATTTCCTTGGGACAGCTGGACGTCAGGGACTGGAGTAAGAGGTCTAACATAGACGGGAGCCATGTTACATTGGGCTAAACTCGCACTTTCCGATATTATCTTGTTAGCTAAAGTTTAGCCACCCAAAGGACCATTGCAATACCTAAAAAATAGACATTTTAAGATCATTCTCCAAAACGCCAGATCCACAAAATAGAGCCTTAGGTACTGGTCCCCAGGATCTGCGTTTAATTCAGTGTAAGAGAGCAAAAGCCAAGAAAGCTTTAAAAATAAAATTTTATTTTCACTTACTAGATTTAAGATCCTCAGCAAAATACACAACCTTCTTGAGTTTCACCTTTAATGTGTGGAAAATGACCTCAACTTAGCAGGGCTATTCTTGGAAGCGAGTGAAATGCGGTGAAGTAACTGGCAGACAGTACACGGCCTACAAGAAGCAGCTATTATGGTCTCTTTTGCAGCCATTATCAACCCCACTAGCACTTTGAGTTCAGGTCCTCTCTCTTTTTCTAGACTAATAAAATAATTTCCCAAAAAGTCTGCTTGCCTCCAGGGTCAGCTTGAGTGGAGCAATAAGAGACTGTGTAGGCAAAAGAAATGGCAGGTGATGGTGAGGGAAGAGGTTGCGTCCATCAAAAGACAGTGGAAATAATTCACACAGGAAGCTTGATGCATTTGTATGTGTGACCCAAAAAGCTCAAATTCATAGAGGTAGAGGTTAGTGGTCTGAAGGTTGTTAAGAACTTGGGGGAAGCAAAACAGCCAAAGGGTCCAAACTTTCCTTTATGAGTAAATTCTAGAGATTTAATGACCATCATGGGAGCTATTATATACAGTACGCACAGTATTGTATATAGTATATATCACACATTGTCTTGTTTACTTGATTATTTGGTAAGAGGAAAGATTTTATGTATCCTTAACTGCACACATACAAACATGTGCAAATTGGAAAATGTAGGTAGAGATGGATGGGTTAAATAACATAAATGTGTATACATGTATCAAATTAATCACTTAGAAAATGTATAATACAGTACAAGGGCTGATCAAATAATATAGCACTTGTTTAAATTTGAAAAATATTACAGTAAAAGACACACCATCATGAATCCTTCTCAAATATTCTTCCTCACTTCCAGCACGTATCCCATCATTCCTGCCATTCTCTGAAGCCGTGCCGGAAGTCCTCTGCCCTGAGTGGTTTTACAAGGTGTAATCAAAGGTATGGTGAGTGCTGCTGCCATGTACTGTCTAATGGAAAGGCAGGTTGGGAAAACAATACAGTGTGACCTTATCCACCTTCTTCACCAAATCTGGCACCATATGAATTCTGGCTTTTCCTCAAAGTCAAAACGACCATAAAAGGTAAACATTTTGAACTGATTCAGAATATCAAGGCAGTCACAGCAGTACAACTAAAGGCATGAAAAGAAACTTCTAGGACTGCGTCAGAAAGTGGAAAGAACAATTTGGTAACTGCTTAAAGTTTGAAATATTTTGAGATTCATAGTAATGTGTGTTTTGCTGTAATAAATTTTTAATTTAACATTCACCATAATTATTATTACACCTCATAGTAGCTGGTTATTTTTTTAAGAGAGAAAGACTCAATCCAGAACTAGGTCCATGCTGAAGGACAGAACTCTAAAATTTTGCATGTGTTTCTAAGAATACAAGCAGGAAAGAGAGACAACCAACCAAAGATGATGATCACACATCACATGAGGCTAAGGGGCCCCAGAAAGACATTGACAGGCTGCGAGAGTCCGACAGAGGATGAGGAAGTGGGTAAGCCCAAGCCCCATGCTTCTGCCCCATGCAGGCCTTCGTGATGAGGACCTGACCCCTCTGGGGGATGGGAAAAACATGACCTTCCAAGTAAGATTCAGGTGGGAACTTTATACTATATGGGACCATGTTTTGCAAGCAGCCAAGAGATGACCAATCTCCTCAGGATGATCTTCAGAGCCTAGGAGAAGAAACCAAAATTATCACTGAAAGCAAGAATTCCGAAAAAAATTAAAGTCATGTTAGATCCATTCTCTTTCAAGCTCAAATGCTTCAAGAATCTGTTAAGAGAAATATGCCATTACATGTGACACTCAGGTTCTTCATGGGGAGAATAAAGCAACACTACGCTGTAGCCTCATGGAATCCTAGGTCCGGGTGTTGATGCTGCAGAGCCCCAAGCTGGCAGATCTAGTCAGAGCATCTCCAGGGGTGTGACGGCCCTGGGAGGAGAAGGTAAAAGAAAAAGGCAAGGAGAGAACCCTCTGTGAGGTGTAACGGAGTGGGAAAGGTCAAAGAGCCAGTGAAGGCATCAGGAAAGTGTAGCTCCCAAAGACAAGGCTGAGTATGAAAAGTAGAGAAGCCGTGGCTCCAGAATCCAATGTCAAGTCCACACAATTACGCCAATGGTCCAGATCAGTGCAGCAGGCCTCACTTTTCTCATTTCTTCCACAGAGATTCACAAAGCTCTGTGTTTAGTAGCTTTCTGCAATGCAAGCCATGTGTGGTACTGCAATCCTATAACCACAGCACTACGGAAGGCTGAGGCAGAAGGATCACAACTTTAAGTTCAGCCTGGGCAACTTAGCAAAACCCTGTCTCAAAACTAACTAAGTAAATAATTAAATAAAGCCAAGTGCTGGGGACATAGAACATTGTAAAGGCCCTGGGTTTAATCTCAACCCACCACCATGAAAAAAAAAATCTACTAATGTGAACTCTATGTAACCAAGATAGGCTTATAATTTTTTCCTTCAAACCACAGAACTATTTATGGCTCAGTAAAAAATAAAAATGCCTAATAAATAAATGTATTGCTTCCTTGATAATTTCTTGGGTGCTCTACATTAAGCACCCAAAACAATGCACTGCCTCTTCATAAACTGTACTTTCCCTGAAGCTGTAATTTCCCCAGCCATGAAAAAAGCTAGCTAAAGTAAACACAATGCATTTGTCAGGCATTCCTAAGCTTTTTTCTTCTTCTTCTTCTCTTTTATTCTCAGTTTGAGAACTCCAGAATGTGAACTAGCAGCTGGATTTCCTGTCTTCTCGAGAGCCTGTCCCTCTTCCTAACTCGTTGTAGAATTTAAGGAAAATACATTCACTGTATGTTTCTTGTGAATAGAAGGCCATGTGCACAAAGGTGGATTTGCAGGATTGTGCCCCCCCCCCCTTCCACTGCGTTAGCAAGGGCCTTGCAACAGGGATTTGGCGTTGGTCGCTGCAGCTAGGTAGGTGCGCCGGTAACAGCACCCATCAGATCCCCTTGTGATAGGAAATTGGCTGTGGTCGTCTCTCTCAGGTCCCACCAATCCTAGTGTCTACACCAGGAGTCTCCAACCCCCAGATCATGGACCAAAACCAGTCCATGGCCTATGAAGGACTGTCAGCCAGAACAGATGAGCAGCCAGCTGGAGACCAGCAGCAGAAAAGCTCCACCTTCTGTCAGCGTGCACCTATCAGGTTCTAATGTCTCCATTGATTGACAGGGGCGGAGCTTCACGTCCTGTTCCCCACCCACTGCTGCTTGTCATTATAAAGCTATCCTCCAACAATCGTGGGAGAATGGTCTCCAACTAAACTGGTCTCTGGTGTCAAAAAGATTGGAGACCGCTGCTCTAGACTATAGGTTTCTGTGAGATACGACTCCTAAGTTAACCAGATCTAGTTATAGATTTTTGCAAACAAAAAGCCAAGTGGCTACAACAGCGCCTTGTAGTTACCTAGTTCTATAGTGCTTTAGAATAAAATATGAGACTCATAGGAGACTTTGTGAAGTTGGGTCACAATGAAGGTTTCAGTTCTTTGAATGGCACGCTCTTTCTTGGCCCTAAACATTTCTTCCATTTCTTTTTTCCACCTGCCCCCGTGTTCAGCTTCTCCGTACACTTGTGTAGCTGCCTTTCTATACGACAGGACTTGAGATCTCGCTTCTCCCTGGGAGCCCTCTTTTACCAATACATCCTGCCTCCTTCCAAATTCAGGTTAAAGTTTCCTCCTTGGTAAGGTAAAGTTTCCTTCCTGATAAGGTCATAGCCAGACAGATAAGATCTAACAATCCATACATGATACATAGCTACATCACGGCTGGCTAATGTGAACTCATGTGTTTGTTTGAGATAAGAATAACTGATCCTTAAAGAGTGGTTGTGTCTGCCTGTTTACTTTTATAAGGCTGATGTCTAGAACAATGTCTAGATTCACAATAGATTTGAATGAGATTGAGAGAGAGAGAAGGAAGAAGAAAAAGAAGAAAAGGGAGGAGGAATTGGAGAAAGGGAAGGAGGCGGAGAAGAAAAATTACCCATTTGAACACCAGCATAACTGGTACATTAAATTCCAACCAGGAAACATCTCCCTAGAAGAAATTGCTGATGTATATAAATTCCCTACCCCTGCCCCTCTGGCATAAATCTCCCCGGGCATCAGCTCTTTCAACAGCTACAGTTAAATATGTGTTCAGCGAAAAGATAACTGCTGTGATTTAAAAACTGGCTCAGACATGAGTCACTCGGCTATGATACCTGCCCTCCCCCAGAGCACAACACCCAAGTTCACAGAGGAAAAAGGCAGCTGAGATGAATGCATTCATTGCAGAGAGGCTTAGGTCGATCACTTAACCTCTTTATTGTTGTATTAGATTATGGATTAATGTCCAGGGGCAGCTAGCCACAGAGATGGCTCTTCAAAATAATTTCATTTTCAAACTTGTCTATGGGGAATAGCCAAATAGATAGATGAAAGGATCAAGGGACATGGAATTTCAGAGCAAAGCACAAGGCTGAGAGAAGTTCACGAACCACGAAGAGACTTGCAGTGCAGGCGGCATGTGAGGCGGGACGGTTGGTTCCATTGGTGATTTCTTGGCTCTAACATTGTGCGAGAGTCATACGCTCAGTAGAATTCACACTTCACACTTTGAATCTTGACCTCTTCTGTGGCTGGGGATATGGGATACACTATCTTTCTCAATGCCAGGCAACCCTGCTCCCACTCAGCCACCTAATGGATTACTAGGGTAAACAGTCAAGTCATACTCCACAGTGTGCTGTGTTGCTAAGTTACCATGGTTTCTAGGTTTTACACACACACATAATAATTATTTATTATTATTAAATGCATGTCCAACTTACCATAGTATTTCTTTTGGGTGAGGGTGTTATTGGGGATCAAGTTCAGGGTCTTCATGCTGAATTACATCCGCAGTCCATTTTAAATATTTCTGATTTTGAGACAGGGTCTGGATATATTGCTAAGTTGCCCGGGCTGAGCTTGAACTTGTGATCCTCCTGCCTCAGTTTCCCAAACTGCTGAGATTACAGACCCGCATTACTGGCACTAACTCCGTTTT
Organism: Ctenodactylus gundi; assembly: GCA_004027205.1. Taxonomy (NCBI): domain Eukaryota; kingdom Metazoa; phylum Chordata; class Mammalia; order Rodentia; family Ctenodactylidae; genus Ctenodactylus; species Ctenodactylus gundi. The sequence continues at coordinate 90,702 of PVKB01002314.1, forward strand.
CCACCTCATGATCGTTTATTGGGATGGAGCCCAACTAGAACTTGCAGAATGCATGTATATTATTTTCTGAGTACGACCAAGACGAGGCGGCCTTTAGGAGGCTACTTCAGCAGTGGCATTGGCTGGAAGGAGAGTCGCTGTGGACACAAATGGAATGAAGAACTTTACCGTGAAGCATGAGATTCTATAGAAGTAGAAAGTGCCAGTCTACAAATGCTATTTCTTGTGCAGTGCTGTGAGCAGCCTACCCTTTTCTCAGCACAGCTGGTTGGTTTCACCTAACCAAGATCATTACTCTGGATGTTATGTCCCCAAGCAACAGATTAGTCAATTTCAGAGAAGGAAAACATGACTAGTACTGCCACCCCTCTGTGCAGCATCCTGTGATCAATATATCCATTTCCCTGAGAACACGCCTAGCCTCAGAATGTTCCTCATCATGTCTCCCATCTACCGCCTAATCGAAGGAGCCACTGAAGAGAAGGCGGTTATATACACTTTTCTGTTCAGCTCATGACAGACAATGACCCTTGGCATCTCACACCATCACCTCCCTGCCATGACTGTCCACCTTCTGCCAATACTCACAGGACAACTCACTCTTCTATGCCAAGCCACTACTCCGAGGACAGAGGCGATGACATCCATGGAGTCACTGATAATAGCCACGGACCTACATTTGTTCTAAGCAGCATTTGCCCCTTGGAGATTAATTCTGGCCATTTGCTATTGCTCCTGGATGTTCCAGATCAGTAGTCCCCCACCTTCTTGCCATCAGGGACTGGCTTCATGGAAGATAACTTTTCCATGGACGGTGGGTTTGAGGAAAGGAAGACACTAGCGTCACCACCTCAGCTCTACCTCAGATCAGGGGGCACTAGATCCTCATACAGAATGTGCTGCCTAGATCCCTTGCATGTACAGTTCATGGTAATGAGGTTCACAGTCCATCACTGATTTGACAAGAATCGGAGCTCAGGGGGCAGTGCTAGTGATGGGAAATGGCTGTAAATACAGACAAAGGCTCTACACAGTGGGCTTCTGCTCATCTCCTGCTGTGTAGCCCAGGTCCTAAAAGGCCACAGGCCAGTATAGGTTTGTAGCCTGTGGTTGGGAACTCTAACGTATACAGGTTGCGCTAGTGCCTGAAGTGACACCTGCTGTTGAATGCAATCTACGCCCCCTCTCCTGAGGGGGCAAACCATTCACTTGAACAAAAGTGTCAGTAAAAAAATTTTTGTTTACAAAATAGAATGTCCATATTATCTCATATTTATTTTATTTTTAAGTATCATATCCTAAGATGAAGTGGAAAAGAATAAATTTAAACACTTAAAACTTTGTTCCTAGGCTTAAACTTAAAACTCCGTTCCCTGGTTGTTTGTTTATCGTTGAACTTATCAGGAAGAAAGATATTTCTAATTGCCTCTTCCAAATTCCATGTCCCCCTCATGTGTCCTCTTAAGTCAAAAATCCAATCCAGGGGTTTCTAGAATTCAGTCACTTGTGTCCCACTTTCACAGACTTTTCAGACTGTGCTCAGTTTGTTTTGAGCTCACTTCTTTCTATATAACCATTTTCTTTTCCTAAGAAATAAAGGCTACTTACACAACTTCCTTATATCTATCAAAAATCCATGATTATTGAAGTTTGAAATGATCCAGGCATCATCTAAGATGGTCTTAGCTGTGAGTGTGACTCCTTGATGCACCGTGATTTATGCCAGTGGTTCTCAATAGGGAGTCACCTGGGGAAAGGCCAATTGTTGATTCCAAGGTCTGGATCTCATCCCAGACCAATCAGATCAGAGGAAGAACACCTGAGAACAAAGAGATGCCTTGAAGAGAAAAACTAACTGTACAGAAGCTTCTCACTCTGAACTGTGATCTGTGAAATCTCAAGACAGATTTCTGGGTGAAGATGAGCTGAGAGTTCTTGGGTGACTAGCAGTAAGCAACTTCCCTCCCGACAGGAGTTTCTAGCTAGTATTCAATTTCCACCCTAATCGATGGTTCTAATAAACTTCTAATGGTAAGATTAGTTGGTTTTGATTTTAAAATTGAATTCCCAAAGTTTATTTAAACTGAGCAATGCAAACTCTTACATCTGTAATTCCATCTGTAGACAGTGGGTAGGTATAGCTATACGTTTTTTGTTTGTTTGATTTTGCTATTTTTTAAGAACAAAATCTTTGTTTTTCCCATATCTCTGACATCAAGGAGTGCCTAGTACATAGTAGGCTCTCAATAAAGGGTCATCAAGTAAGTAAATATGTACATAAATACACTCAGCTCTGCAAATCATGTTGAAAATGTTTACAATTACTCCATTTCTCAACTGAAACCCATTATCCCTACTGAGTCCATTATGGGGTTGTCTTACATGATTTAAAAGATAAAAGCTCAAGTTTTCTAATATTTCATCCCTCTCTCAAAAAGTCACATAATATAGATACATGCAATACTAATAATCTGCCTTGGTTGTGCACTGTTTGGTGTCTTTATACTCTCAGATATTGCCATCAGTTTTGGATGAGTGTTTCTCACCATGACAGGAGAATAATGCCATCCAACTGCCCCGTGTCTTGTATATGTGAAGTACTCAACAAACCAGTCGTGAATACTTGAACAAACATGATGTGGGATATCATGAAAGCTTTCCCATGTGAGGCAGGTTCCCCCCTCCCTACCCCAGTACTATGTAAAAGCTCTAGCAGGCTCCACAGCTTCTTGAGGTTTTCGGTCTCATCGTTTAAGTTCAACTTCCAAAGATTCATTTTCTATATCTGTAAAATAGTGGTCAGGGGTGACATGACCTCTATAGTCTGTTCTCTCTGGCATTCTAGTTGTATGGTTTCAATTTTTTGCGTAGGATATAGATATATCTTAACTTTTGCTTACACATAATTTTAGTAAAATCGGATTTACTGGTTAAACTCTTATAAGCTGGGCTCATCTGTAATTTCAGCACTTTGGGAAGATGAGGCAGGAGAATCACAAGTTCAAACCCAGCCCTGGTAACGAGACCCTGTTTCAAAATCAAAACTAAAAATGGGATGGGGATGTAACTGAGAAGCTCCTGGGGTAGGTCCCCAGTACCACCATAAATAAATAAATAAATGATCATTAAACAAATAAGCATTACTAAATTCTTATAGAGTATTCATTTGGTCATAAAACTTTGATTTCACCCACCTTTTCCAAAAAAGAGAAGATCTGGATGACCTGTGGTTCTTAACAAAGTTGAAGCGGCTGACCTATAGAAAACAGTATGCAGGCTGCCTGATACTTTTGCCACCCTCCCTCCTTTTTGATTTGAGAGGGCCCAGGTTTCATTTTGTTAGCATATGTACTCCGCATGATTCCTCCTCTGCATCAACCTGGACACAGGGGTCCTCAGACTGTTGTAGATGAGTACCTTGCATACAACCAGTGGAGGGATATATAGGAGAATCTTCCCTACCACTGACATAAATTTCTCACGTAATTAGTTTGTGCTTCTATTCTCTGAGACTTTTGCACAATGACTACGGGATACTGGCAACTTGCATTGTGGAGACGTCTCTCGGGCATAACAAGCAGCTACATCAGATGTCCTTGTCTTCACAATTAAACTAGAGCCCATCTCTTCCCCGTGGAGCAGACAAAGGACAACAGCGCTAGTTTTTTCTCCTTTCCGCTTTTTATCTGAAGCCCAAGCTTTAGATATTCTTGTTTTGAGGTGAGATGTCAGAGAGAAGTATTATTCCCTATTGCCAAGGCTGTAATAAATGATGCAAACTACAAATTCCATTCTACTTTCTAGTATCAAATGAAAGCAGGAAATACGCCCTTGGGGAATCACAGCCAAGAAATTGAACTGTGTCCTGGGAGGACAGGAAGGATAGACATGGCACTGTGTCATCCTAAGAGCTCACTGATGCAGCTGTCGCTGGAGCCCAGTCCTCTCAGAAAGCACATACGAGGTTAGAAGTAAGGATGTGTGGGTGGTGGAAATTTGTCCTCATGAGACACCAGGATAAAATTCATTTCCCTCTTTCTATTTTTGGAAGAAATAGCCAAGAGGTTAATGATGGAAAATGAAGAAGTCAAATGTTATTTTTCTATCTATATTCATTGACTCACTCATTTATATATTTGGTCCTTCTTTTGCATCCTTAGATGGTTATTAAATGGACATACACGAGGCACTGTGCTGGCCTCCAAGAATGCAGGCGTAAGTAAGCCATGTCGCAGCCATCAGGAAATCGAAACATTGGAATATGATCACCTACACAGAACATCATAATACAAAGCTTTCTAAAAGTCATGATCTCTTAGGTAAATTTTATTTTATTTTATTTTAACACTAAATACAAGCATAATTGGCTAGAGAATCCCATTTCATGCCTATAAGACTCATTCTTCATCACACACATGCATGTATGGACACACACACACATTTGTCCATACTAATTAGTGCAAAATGTATATAAGTTAAATTTGATGGGCAGACATAAATATGTAGATGCTGAACTGGTGTCACTTGATAGAAATGTTCATGTGTTAGCAAGTCACAAGCTGTTCTGCATGGAAGGAATGCAGAGAAAATTCAGTAACAGGAGGATGTAATTCATTACCCAAAGTGAAACATTTTTGATAATGATATAATTTAAAATGTTCATGTATTGACTTAAATCTTATTACTTGTAACTATTTTAAAACCAGAAAATTTAAAATATTAGTTGTCTGTGTATATTAAAGAAAATATACACATGTATCAATGTGTTATAAACCTAACAGTCAGAAGAGTTAGTCTTGATATAGATATCTGAGTTTAACCAATGTCCAAGTCAGTACCACCAGGGGCTTGCCATATTAAACGTTTCCCCCTTCATGCTCTGGGACCAGGACCGTGAGCTCTACCTAGCCATGTGTATGTTTCTTCATTAGCAAATACTCTGCACCCATCTTTGGCAGTAAGGTAACAGCTGTAACTGAGAAGCCTCAGGCAAAGGAAGTGGTTACCTTGAACTATATTTCAGACTCAGCCACATGTTATAGATAGAATTCTCTTTAAAGTATATGTAACTCATAAATACTAAGTGAGATGGGGTAAAGGCAAACACAGAAGTGTAAAGTGCCACAAACTGCTCTTAGCTTATTTTCACATAAATGTTAATGATAACACTTTAATAAAATAAATTCTAAATAGTTACTACACCAGGCAGGGCTTTCAGACAACATCCAAAACCATACTCTGGTCTAGGCTAAATGATTCATCAATAATTAAAAGAACAGTAAGACAGGAAGCTAAAAGACAAAGTATTAAGGACATCCACATACATTGACAAAAGGACACTGGAAGCCAGAGAATGGTGACTTAACCAGAACACTGGCTTTAAGAAGTGAGTTTGGGGAGCTGAAGTTATTGTACCCTTTATACTTGAGTTAGAACCACGCCTAGGAGGCCTAAGCTGTCCTCAACACAAGGGTATTTTTTTTTATTGTTCTGGGTTCTTTGCTTTTATAATGCTATCATGCAACAAACTTGACAAAGCTGAATTTTTCTAGTCTTAGAAAATCAATAGGATAGTTCACAAAAACTTGAATTGCTTACTTCTACTGAAAATCTAAAGATCTAGGATTCTCTGATTTCTGGCTATCTTATAATAATGAATAAAAATGGAGTAGCATTTGCCTGTTCAAGTGTGGAAGGTTCTGCCCGATCGGAACTCCTTACCTGCTTTCCCACCTGTCTTAGTTACTTTCTCACAGATCTCACTGAGAAGATATAAAACACAACCCCCACAGCTCTTAAAGGAGGAAAGGTTCATTTTAGCTCACAACTCGGTAGCCTCAGTCCATGGTCAGCTGGGAACGGCAGAAGGGCAGCCTGGCAGAAAACAGCTACTCATCCTGTCATGACCAGAAAACAGAGCGACTGGGGAGAAGCTGGGGCAAGAACGTGCCCTTCCGGGCCACACTCTCAGTGATCTTCCCCTCCCAACCAGGCCCCACCTCCTAACAGCTCTTGAAAACAATAGACTAACACAAAAGCCAGGTAACTCCTACAATCCAACCACTTTCCAAATACATAAGGCTTCTGGAGGACATTCCAGATCTAAACCATAATACCACCTTACACGAAAAGCCTCGTGTGGTGGCTCTTGTGCAGGGATCTTCTGACACTGCTACCCTTTAAATGAGGGACTCAATGAAAATTCCCAGAAGCAAAACATGTGCCTAAACTAGCAACTGAATTCTTATCAAGTGTCCCAAGTTAATGACAGAAAAGACACGTGGTTAGACAAATGTGAAGACAGGCTTCCAATATGGACAGGGTCAATGCCTATTAAGATGATCACTTCAATCAGTATTTTGATATGTAACAGTATCTTAATTACTTTCCCAATGCTGGGACAGAACACCTGACATTCATCATGCATGAGAGGAAAGATTTATTTTATTACACAATCTTAAAAAGTCTTATGCAGTCCCTTTATGGGAGGCTGGGAACAGTGGAAGCACATGGCAGAGGCAAGCCAGAGTGATCTCTTCACAGCATGACATGTGGGAAGCCAAGGCTGGGAGGAAGGGTGGAGTTACCCTTCCCAGTAGGCCACCCCTTCCGGGTCAAGCCCCAATGCTACCCTTTCCATAGGTAATCAAAAACATCTAAATACATGAAGTTTTTGGGTGACACTTCAGATCCAAAAATCTCCAAATGCAAAGCAAGCCAACCAATGATCACTCTCCCACAGGTGTAGGGGTCTCCGTCCCGAGGGGACCCCCGGAACAGCCAAGGAGGGATCGGACGACAGAGTAACACCTTCTGGGAGTCGATTCAGTGATCACCGTCTCCAGTTTATTTAGGGAGTACAAGGGCTTAAATGGACTGAGGTAGTTATCTTGGGCCAATCAGCAAGGCCTTGTCCAGCGTGGGGTCACCCAGGGGGAGGGAAGGAGTAGAGGAGGGAGGATGCAATAAGGAGCAGTTCCAGGAGCTTAAGCAAAACAACACCTGCCTTAACTTACAAGCAGTAACATTTGTTCGTGGGAAGGAAGGAACTCGGGCAAGGTCAGCGATGCTGAGGCTCTCGGGCCCTGAAGACCCCAACACACAGGGACACAAGCAGTACCGGACTAAGAGGGAAAATCATTTCATTTATAGTTCATGAGAGGACTATGGTAAGGCACACTGACACCAATGATAGGGCTCAGAGTTTCATTGGGAAGTAGAGCATGCCTGCTGGAGGCACAGTTGTGTGGTAGAAAAGGACAATTGTGCTTAAACACTCTCCCACTACTTAACTGCTGCAGGGTCTTGGACAGCTAATTAAAACTCTTAGACCATGAAAAAAATTAAAAGATATAATCAGAATTACCCTGATAGCATCACAACAGTTTAGACATGATCCATTAATTCAATGTAAATGAGATATGCAAGCCATGAATATTATAAAAATATAATATTATTGATATTGTTTCTCAAATCCTGCTATGGTTTGGATCTGGAATGTCTCCCAAAAGCTTCACTCATTTGGACGCCGTGAAGTACCTAACGAACCATGTACTACTAAGAGGTGGGGCCTGGTTGGAACGGGTAGAACACTGAGGCTTGACCCAGAAGAGGCAGATCACTGGAACATGACCTGCAGGGATGGGATATAAACTAGCTCCACCCTTCCTCTTCTCTTGGCTTCCTGTCTGTCGTGTCATGAACAGTGTTCCCCCAGCTATGCCTCTACCATGTGCTTCTATCACTGCCAACCACCCAGGAATGAACTGAAAATTTCTGAAACCATGAGCTACAATAAATGTTTCCTCCCTAAGGTTGTAGATGTTGAGCATTCTACTCTGTGCCAGCAACAAAAAGTAACTAAGACAAATTCCTATAAATGATACTTAGAAAAACATGGAAGAAGACCCTTCTACCTTTGGAAACATCAAAGGAGAAACAGTCATCCCAGAAATAGCCAATATTTTCATTCTTTTTTTTATTTGTTCAATGTTGATAGAACTACCATGTACAACCAGATATTCAGATGTCTCAGTGCCCTCAATTAACTCAAAAGCATCCTGTGAAGTTTTCACAATTTGCCACTATGTATTCAGTTGTAACAATTAGCACTTTATAAACGTGAGAGGACAGTTGTCGAAACAGCAGGGAGGAGAGGCTGAAGGCCTTAGTCATTTCCAGAGTCTAAAGTCTGGTAGTACCTGCTCAGCTGCTGGCCCTCCGCTCAGGGCCCACAGCGTTGGTACCTGGCACTGAGCAAGTGCTCAGATACATGCGTGCAATGAAGAGTGGCCAGTGTTAGCTATTGGTTCAGGTGTTACATGTGTGGGAGGTAGCTCGGCTCTCTAACCCAGTTCCCTCGTTCTGTGGAAAAGGAAACAGAAACCAACTAAGGTTAATCCCCAAGGTGCTACGTGCAGGTCACAGCAGAGTTTAGACTTTAAAAAAAAAAAAAAATTCTTCTGAGTCATAGTTCCATGCCTTTTCACCATGGTGTGTTGTATAGTACAATTACCAAATAGTGGATTTTGTTTTGAGAGTTTGTGAATTGAAATAGCCATGCACTTGTAAAATGATGAAAATTAACAGTGATGTCGCTAATGGGTTTCCTCAGAGGACTGTAAAAATCATGATGCCGATAAAGCACTTCATAGAGTTAACAAGTTATAGGACTCAGAGACATTGTGGCCAAAGTTTATGGACAAGCAACAGCAGTGTATGAAGTCTCTCGACCACTAGGGTACCATTGAATGAGAAAATCAAATTTGCAAAAAAGAGATATTCTGCAAAATGTCAATGCTGCAGCCTCCTTCTTGGCATAGCAATGCTCAGCATGAGTCAAATATTCACAAAATAGAATTAAGTGAGCAAAAATTGAGCTTTCATGTTTCCCCTCATGTTTATACTCTTGACTGTTAAAGGACAATAGTACTGCACCAAAAGAAAACAAATATTTCATATCAGACAATTGCTATGATGTACAAATAAATGAATTCTCTCGTGTGGCTCTTCTCCAACCTACACTCTCTGCTATGAAGACTAATCTCAGTAGCTATTGAACTTGGAATGGGCCATCCCTCCCTGATGTCTTCTACCAACCACAATCTCGTTACTTCCCTTCCATTGAACTTGCGGTATTGACATCATGTGGGAATAGTCTTTGTGGGGCAGCACTAAGATCAAATCATCATCAACATCACTGGTTCCACAGGGAGCCAGCCCAGAAGGACATCAAATCCGCTAACGGAATTTAGCCTTGAGGAGGAAGATAGCAGATGACGGTAACCCAAAGAAATGTGATTTGCTTCAGGTTGAAAAATACATTTGCTTGGTTCCTTTCTTGCTAACTCCTTGGAGGAATGTTTGAGTTTTGAATACACCGTGAGTATATTCTGCAATATCCCAGGCATTTTAGAAAAGAAGTAGCTTAAAGGGAAGGTGAGAGATTTACTGTGAGGACTTTGCTCTTCGCTCTTTCATGTTTTAAAACAAAATAGACTACATGAACAAAGGAAAGCAGTCAGGCCTCGTGCCACAGGCCTGTAACCCTAGCCCTGTGAGAGGCTGAGGCAGGAAAACTGTGATTTTGAGCCCAATCCTGGTGAATCAGTGACTTAGTGAGACCCTGTCTCAAAATCAAAAGTTAAAAACAAAAGGCTGATAACATGGCTCAGTGTGAAGGCCGTTGGGTCAATCTCCAGTACCCCACCCCCTGCAAAAAAAAGTGGAGAGACGTATAATCTGGTAACTCACATATAGCCTGTAGAGGTTGGCTTTCCATCCAGTGGTGCAGTTGGCAACGGCCTGACCCACAGATGAAAGAATAACTCTGTTTTGTAAAACAGAGCTCGTAGCACATTCCTGATGGGGATGTGAAGTTCAGCAGAGTGACCGGTCTGGGTCATTTATCCTGTGCCCACCACATCCTAAGTGCCAAATACATTGTGGGTTTATTATTACGAATAATAAAACCAGAGGCAAAGTGTTTCCTAAATAGTGTATCCTGCTTTTTAAAAATTCAATAGCTTTGCAAGTTATACTTATCATCACCAGAAAGATGGGAGGGTTTGTTCCTCCCACAAGAACAGGTCTCCATTACTGTAAGGTGCAAAGCTCAAGCTTCCGGGATGTAAATGAAAGTGAATCAGTAAATCTAAGTTATGAGTCCCGCTTTCCTTGGGATCATCTAAGCACTGAAAGTAGACCATGTGCTGTTAACAAGAGGGTTCTCTGCAAGGCACAATAGTTCCATTGACAAAGCCCTGGGCTCTTCTACGGCCAAATACTTCCCAACATGCTTTCTTCTTAACTGATGAAGATTTCACATTATGCAGAAGGAAGTGCCGACAAAAGGAGAAAGCGCTGGATACAGACATTATGTAGAGCCAAGCGGATGTGATAGTGGGACTAAGGAGGGACGGAGGGACGAGGAAGGAAGCAGGAAGGCCAGTAAATGAGGCGAAGGGATGGCGATGCTGCCATGAACTGTATGGGCACAAAACACACAAGCTCAATGTAATTAATGTACATTGCCTACCTGCGCTGATAATTATTGGGGGGAGGGGGGGAAAGAACAAAACAGGGTGATTTCTCTCAATGATATTTTCCTGTACAATTTAATTTTCTTTTCTCACATGAGCAAGCACAAGGACAAGTGTAACACAGGACGAAATTTCACAGGGGTGATCTCAGTGTTCCTCCCAACTAAGGTTGTCTGATAAACTCCAGGATGCCCAGTTAAATTTGAATTTAAATAATAATTCTCTGTCTCTGTCTCTGTCTCCCCTCTCACTCTCTCTGACTTTCTCCCTGTGTCTCTCATTCTCTTTCTCTATAAAAGCAGATAAGAGATTTTAGGCCAATTTTGGCCTCTGGAGGTGGAATTAGAATAATTGTCAGGGCACCTCTAATAGCCAAGATGCATGTTAGGTGACATTCAGGATCTACACATTTACCCAGGTATCTTATGCTTTTGTTAAATCTACCAACCCTGCTCCAAACAAACTGACTTCTGCTCACCTCTACGGCTGTCATACATGATTCCTTCAAAAAGTGCATTGACTGAGCCTCCTTTCAGATATTTTCAGTATTTATTGTTTTAAAGAAATGACAAAATTAGAACTTAGTTCTTGAATTTAGTAACTTGTAGAACTTCATTTCATACAGTCATCATGTATATTAACAACCTTGTAAAAAGAAAATCAGCAGCCATGTAGATAGGCCTAACGGATCACAGAAAAATCTGAAACCAATAGGCTAAAGGTAGACTTCTGGAACCAGAAAGAAAGGGTTTCTGCCCTTATGTTTAAAACTAAACAGTTTCAGACTCTGGGCTACTTTCACCAATGATGTCACAGCAAAGAAATGAATATTTTGAGTTTTAAATGAAACCAATCTCATGCAGTCATAGACTGAAAATTGAAATCTCCCTCATGTTGATTTTAAACAGTTTCAAATTCATGCCATTGAAATTTTAATACTTTCAGACTACGTTCTGACAGACAAGAAGGGAAGAATCCTGGAAAATTCAGCATAAATTCCAGGCAACAGTCACATGAGTGTTTCTTAGGGTAAACACTACAATTTTACAAAAATTTCCTCTTATGAATAACTGTGCTTGTTCATCTGAATTTTCCAGTAAGTTAGTGAAGGTTTGCCAGGATGCTGCAATTAGCATCCGAGTGTGACCATGCCTTCCTAAAGTTCCTCAAGCCTTGGAGGCAATTCAGAATACATGTGGTCATCTTGATGACCTCTAGCCCTTAATAGCATCACAGGGAAATCCAGTTTTCTCTGAATTTCTGCTACAGTCCCTGCTGGATTTTGATCCCAAATTAGTAACACCAATCCTTGACCTCAAAAGAACTATGGAAGCAACATGGCTGATGCCTTAGTCCGTCACCTTTCCATCCATTGCTTGGTCCCCACTGCCTTGTGACCCTTAAGTTGGAAAAGAATACCCAGCCTAAGCCCACAACCTTATACGGCCAAAAGTATGAGAGTCTTCTGGTGGCCACCGCTGGGCAAATCCTTTTGTTGTGTTTTCCATAACCTCGCTCTCAAGAAATCAAGGGTGAATCCATCCCCAATACTGAGCCAGAACCAGCGGTTCTTACTGTGTCTTACTCAAAAGAATCTCATTCTTATGAGCTTGTCTCATGTCCCAATTAGGCTTCCATACATCTAAATTCTGTTCTTCAGCACAGTAAGTTCCCTGAAGTCTTTCGTTTCTCCACAAGCTTTAGAACTTCAGATCATACTGTGTGAATGTTCTCTTCTTCTCTAATTTAATCAAAATCGCTGATGTGCTCATGTAAGTAGTGATCTTAATGACCCATTGATTTGTTTATTCATTCCTCCATTTATTCAAATAATATTTTGGCTTGATGATGTTGAGCCACACACTGGTTCCTACCCTTATGAATCTTGAAGAGGAGACAAGTGTAGCAAAAATAGCATTTTAAGAAATGATTATCTGCTGTCTTCTTAACAGTCTCTGAATTGTATTGTCCTGTAACTTTTCACACATTGAAACAATAACGTTTATTTTCTTCAGGGAAAAAGTAGTTTCTACCTAGAAAAGAAGAATCTTTACTAGGGTTGGGGTTTCCATTTAGATTTTTTTCTAAGTACATGTAAGAGCTGCTGCCTGGAAACACAAGGTTTTCTTCAGAAAAAGAATTGGGTTTCTAAAGCCTCCAAATATTTCTCTAAATATCAGAGACTAAAGCTTGGAAGACTGACACAGATGGAGTCACAGAATGAGGAGGCCAGTGCTCAGCAAGGATACAGTTCACAGAGTCCAAGGTCCTGGCTCCCGTGGAAAATGGAACAAGCAAACAAACTCTTCCAGGGTTGTGACAAGAACGAGAAAAAACTGGGGGAAAAAAAGGTTAGGTTAGGTTAAGATTGTACATAGGCCTTTCTTAAAATCTAGTAAGCATTATTTTATAGGCTTATGTCAGTTGATCATGGTATTTCTACTTAAATGGATGAAGAAACACTTAGCAAATCAGCACAGTGCAGTTCTGGGTGCATCTGTGAATGACTGACAGGTAGGCAAAACTGAGGGGGAGGACACACCACAGTTTAGGGTGGTACCAGCCAATAGGCCCGAATGAAATAAACAAGGGAAGAGGAAAGAAGTGACCCCATTTTGAAGAGCTTCAGTCTTCCTGAATAGGTTGTATGTACATACATACACATATATATGCAATGCACAATGGTTACATTGAACTTGAGTATTTTATGCACCTATATATTGCATCAACATTGTAATCCCTTCCCCTCCCCCTCTTGGGCCCCCCACACTCTCCCCATCCCCCAACTCCCACTATCACACCCATTTGGTTCTATAAAATGCCCATGTTCTAGGTTTCTCAGCTTAGAAAAACTATGTGAAATCTCACCTTCTGGGTTTGACTCACTTTGGTTGCATGTCAGTCTCCAGTTTCTTCAGCCTTCGGGCCCAGACTTACACCAGTGGCCCTCAAATGAATGCCAGGCCTTCACCCTTAGATGGGGGGTGTATCCTTGATCCCTCTTGTTCTATGGTTCTCATCTGCTTGGGCTGAGCAGCGACTGGATCTTCCAGCTTGCCACCATGCAGACAGCTGTGGTGAACTCTCCTGCCTCTGATCCTGCAACCCCACCCAGTACATCCTCTCACCAATAGTTTTTTCTATTGATTCTGTTTCTGTAGAGAACCAAATCCAAGGCTTCACCCAAGGGTGTGGGAACAGGGAGTGGACAGACAGATGGGAAGACTGAAGATATAAAACAAGAAAACAGTATGACTGACTATGTTGCTACTTTGAGACGACACTGTAGTGGTAACCAGGTTTTCCCACTTGTCCTTCTTCTGGGCATATGGGTCCCTGGAACTAGGCACAGCCGTTACTTTGTCATGGAGTTACTTTGACTCACAGAATGTGATCAAAAGTGATTCATTTCTGGGTAGAATCCTTAAATATGTAAGAATCTCCATACTTTCTTGCTAGCTTATGGAACCTCTCTAGAAAACTACTGCTCAGACTTGACGGTTGCAGGTTATTGACAAGGAAATTACATGGTGGAATAGTTTGTGACATCCCTAAGCCCTCCTGGTTGGGCCAGAGCTATATCATCTCAATTTTTGTTCTCATGCAATTCCCAGATGCCAAAATCTTCTTTTACAACCAAGTTTCATTTTCTCACTCTAGCTTTCTTTCTTGCTACCAATATTCTCTCATCTCTTCCCTCCTCCTTTTGAGACTAAGATGTGTTTACAGAGAGACACAGTGTCATAGAGTACAAGACCTGTGAAAATATCTCAGCTCAAATTCTGACTCAGACACATAATGCATATATGAATTTGGACAAGCTTCTTAACCCATTGAATCGCTCTTCATACCCATAAAATATGTGATTGTTATGAACATCAATTTAAAATCATATGTAAAACAAATGTCTCAGCATATTGCTTGGCACAGGCTAGTGGTTGAAAAACCATTAGTTAGTGCTATCAGTTGGGCCATTCCATACTGCCCGCAAAGTGTAGAAATACCCACAGAGACAGGTCTGGGTTCAAATCCAAGCTGGCCAATGGGGTCCTGAGTTTTTAACATTGAATGAGAAGAAAATCACAAGGATGTGTGAGGAAGTCTACCAGCTTCTTGAGGCCTCATTGGTTTCAACAAAGACAAGAAAATCAACCTGGAACTCAATCTTTTCATTTCTTTTTATGATTACCATTCTCAGATGAAGAATGTGATTAAAATCAGCGCTGTATTCGTTCACTGGCCTCAAAATAACCACTTATCAGATTGTATCTGCAAGGTCTGTAACATCTCTTCTGCAATTATTCTTAAATATATTAACAGGGATCTGTGTATCATAGCACAAAGGCAACTGTTTCTGGGAGACAGTTCTGGTTCTAGATCTGTCATTCACTGACTATGTGACAAGTCACCCCTGGTTGAACCTCCACAGAATGGGTACACTGCTGCCTTGCAGGATTGTTTAGGATGGCCCAGATCATGCACGGAAAGGCAAAATTGATACATCCATAACGAACTGTTAAAATTACTGCCTGTGTTCCTGATAAATGTAACAAATGAAAGCCACACATAAGTGAAGATCACTGGGCTCTAACACAAATATGCTTATTACTGTTATGATACAAACAAATGTTACTCAGAGTACACAGAGGGCTAACTGGCTTAGATCATAACA
Source organism: Ctenodactylus gundi (assembly GCA_004027205.1). NCBI lineage: Eukaryota > Metazoa > Chordata > Mammalia > Rodentia > Ctenodactylidae > Ctenodactylus > Ctenodactylus gundi. Next base: position 105,915 of record PVKB01002314.1, read on the forward strand.
AAGATACGTTTTTATTTTTAGGTGACAGCTAGGGAAAAAAGTATGAAAGCAGCCGAGATTCACTGCTGATTATTAAACATATGTATTCAGTAATTATGCATCCAGCTGGTCAGAACCGATCAAGAACTGAGACAATACCAAACTTTTTGCAGACTTCAAAGAGGCTTCCTGCCTTCTGCAGAAAGTCGATGCAGGTGTGCGCTTCTTCACGAGTACGTCCCAGCATTTACTTCATTTTTTTCCCCAACACTGCTGGTGTTTCAGCACACTACCAACTGGGGAGTGCTTTGCAGCTGCAAATGTATCTTAGCCTTGGTCAGGTGTTATTATTATTCATGACACCTTATGGGACCTCGAGATTTCAGTTTAGATGAAATTAAAAAATTCTATTGTGATAGCATACATAAATCTGCCTTCCATAGCCTGAGTATTGGGTTAATTGGGGCTACTTGAAAAAGTACATGCTGTGCACGAAGGTAAATAACACTGAAATAGAAACATAACTGATTTATCATTTTTATCAGCCACCACAGTGTCATGAATTTCATGGCACCATAAAACTTGGTTTTCTCCCGGCCCTGATTGGGCTGGACAAATGCTCACCTGCATTTCAGATCATGAGGCTGATGGCGTTTATAGGCAGGCTGATGCCAGAGCAGATGAAAGTTTCCCGAAGTAGAACATCGTCTATCGTGATGGAAGGGCTGGGCTGGCTGTGTGCTCAGTGTGCCATTAACAGTTGCTAGATGGGAAGGGAATGAGAAATTGCCTTCGTGGTAGAAGCTTGACACATCAGCCAGGCCCTATTTCGCTGGCTCTGAGTGATTATTTCAGAAATTAACATTTCTCAGGTTTCCCTAGAACAGAAAGAGAAATGTGTTAGAAGATGCGAAAGAAGACCTTATGAAATGTTTATTTATCTTTTTCTTTAGGAAAAAAAATATTTAAGCTGGGCCCAGTGGCATAGGCCTATAATCCCAGTACTCTAGAAGGCTCAGGAAGAAAGGTCACAAATTCAATCTCGGCCTGGGCAGTTGATTCATTTGAGAGACTCTGCCTCAAAATTGAAATCTAAATAAAAGGGGTGGGGTATACAGCCGAAGGCGCAAGCCCTGAGCTGGATCCTCAGCACTGCTATCAGTCAGTGGAGTTCAGTTCATTTTAACTGATACATTAAAAACAGAAACGTTTACATAGTAGTGAGGTATCAGGTGACATAGCTATTCGTGTATACTTTATGCATTCATTAAATCAGGCTAAACACATCTACTCCTTAAATATTTATCATTTCTCTATGGTAAAGACTCTGAAAAACCCATTTTGTACCTTTTGGAAATGGACGCTACATCACCATGGAGTGTGGAGTCACTCACAAAAACACCGTGTTCCCAGCTGTGACTTTGTAGCCATTGATCAGTTCATACCTACTTCCCTCCTGGTCCCTCTGAGCCTGATAGCCAACATTCTACGCTCAACCTCGAGGCCGTCAACTTTGTTAGGTTCCACATTTGGCAGAGATGATGTGATGTTACTCTTCTTGTGCCTGATTCATCTCACTTGAAATCATAAAGTTCCCTCCCGTGTTGTTGTTAATAACAGGATCTCACCTTTGCGTGGCTGCATAGTATTCCACTGTGTGTCTTTACTGAGCCTTCTCTGCGCATTCATCTGTCATGAGCACTTTGACTGTTTCTACTTCTGAGCTGTAGTGAATGGAGCCGCCATGAACATGAGCAGACAGCTGTCTCCTCAGCATACTCATTTCATTCTCTCTGGCAGTAGGGTGGGTTGCTGGATTTTTAATTTTTGAATTGCTTTCACACTGTTTTCTGGCTATCTTAATATATTTATTTATACTTCCACCAACGTTGTGAATTGTTTCCTTTTTCTTTACACCTTTGTCTTTTTTTTTTTTTTTTTTTTTGGATAATAGCTATTCCCACTGGAGTGAAGTAAATACCTCACTGTGTTCTCGATTTGTTTCCCTAATGATTAGCTGCTTGGTGACGGTCCTACTCCTTGTTAGGAATGTCTACTTACACCTATCATATCCCCCTTTTTTTGCCATTGCATTTTTGAAATTCTACATATGTGCTGAGAACCAGCTTCTACTCAGATGTTTATTTCGCAAATAGTTCCTTTATCCTGTAGGCTGTGTTCTGTTAACTGTTTCCACTGCTGAGGAGAAACTTTTTAGCATAATGTAAACAATTCGTCTATTTTTCACTTTGTTTTCTGAGCTTTGGGGATCTAGTTTAAAGCATATCAAGCCTTTTAATGAAGCGATGTGATCTGTACTCGACAAAGCTCCTAATATAATAGAGTCAGATGCATGGACACAGTCAGACTTTGAACATCTTTAAAGCATAAATGATCATTTAATGAACCCAGTGGAATGACCTGTTGCTCAGAAAAGAGGCTGTTTACTTAATGAAAACAAATTGATTTTCAGACAAGTAAATTCAGGAAGTTCCGAAGTAAACAATAATTATTTGAAACTTCACCTTCCTGGGCAAGGATTTCCTGGAATAATAAAGTCAGGTTAATGTAGAGGTTAAAAATAAAAATCATCACAGTGTAAACAGTAAAGTGTCCTAGTGTACACGGTTTCCGTCACCAAGGGTAGAAATAGAAGGTGTTTGTAATATAATTTGACAGTTCTCACCTGCCAGTTGAAAGAAGTTGAGAGGAAAGGTAGGAGGAAAAATCAAGTTGGGTTCTAGGATGCAGTGCTGAGACAGAGACAGAGACAGAGACAGAGACAGACACAGAGACAGACACAGAGACAGACACAGAGACAGAGACAGAGACAGAGACATAGAGACAGAGAGCAAATCTAATTCTTGGAGCAATCCTAGAGACAGGTATTTTTCTACTCGTGTTCCCCGTAACACGAATGGCTGGATCATATGGCAGATTTTTTTAGTCTACTTCTCTAAGAACAGAGGGTTTCCACCCTGTCTCTCCACGAGTGTCAATAACAACTAACTGATATTAGCACAATGAATGACAGTTGCCAAAGGCATTTCCCACACTATCTTACACTATTCTATATTACATCTAGGGCAGTGGGTCACTAAGAGGGGAACCAACTTTCATGAACATCCCTGTACCCAGGGAGCAGACGCCACACCTTCCAGTCCCAACCCCACTATCGTCCTCACTCTTCCTTTGCTAACACCTGACTTCATGTCTGTATGCCCTCCTCTTCTCTGCCTCCCTCCCTCCCTCTCTTTTCTCTTTGTGATCTGAAGATTTTTCCAGACTGATGGAAAAGAAGAAAGAAAAGGTTATTTTTAACCTTATCTCTTATATTATCTTCTCTCACTTTTCAACAACATTGTCTTCTTTATGCAGATGAAATGTTTTGAATTCTGCCATCTCTATCTTTTTTTTTTTTTTAACAAAGACAACACTATAGGCACCACTACAGGCACCACCGAACTATAAATACTGCTGTTAGTTGCTGGCGCTAAAAATGACAGGTTGACTCACTACTGTAGATCTCAACATAAAATAGACTGTGTTTCTCACTTCACATTGATTATGCACTAGACTTATTGTTAGAACCATATATAATCGGAAGATAATATTTGGCATTGAGAGAGAAAACACACATAACTCTCAGAGCACAAAACTTTCAGTGAAACTTACTTTGAAACGTATTGACCACTTCACTTAAAAAAATCATTCAAGAACTTTATCTTCAGGAAACTATTCTATAAGATCTAAAGTACCAGTGATTTATCCAATCACTGGAAGTTAATGTAAACTTCTCACAAAAATGGATATAATAATCAATAAAGTCTAATTTTGGTAGGGATGAAAAAATTAAAATACACAGGATAACCTTTGCTCAGAGTTTTAAAGAAATCCCTTAACTGATTATTGCTGACCCCTCTTTTTGGAAGCAATGTATTATTGAAGAGGGCAGACACTGGCCTTCAGCCACAGTTTTTTCAGTTTAATTTAGTTTGTAAAGTAGTCTTAGTAATAATATCTTTGTATTAAGCTTTACACCGAAGTTCAGGTGTATTCAGCTCAGCGATCATACTTTATCTGCCTCCTTAAAGTACTTTTGAAGCAATAATATAAATAATACCAAATAAGAAGCATATGGATCTACGCACTTGGTTTTAACGAACTCTTCTAAATGGAGGGATGAGACATTTTGCCAAGTTCTAGACTGAATGTCAACATTCAAGAAAAAAAAATTATGGCAAATATCCTTAAAACCTAGAGAAACTTACAAAAGATGACCTTATAATTGTGTGTTTTCTTCCTGTAATAAATAGCATGACAGAGTGAAATCACTCACAAACAAAATAAGAACTATGCCTTATTTATTTTTGTACGTGTGTGGGGGGGCGGGGGATGGGAGGGAGTCTACAGTCCAAGCTGGTCCTGATTCACTGTGTAGCCCAGGGTGGCCTCAAACTTGCAGTAATCCTCCTGCTTCGGCCTCTCAAGAGTTCTTTTATTTATCTTTGAATTTATAAATCTAGAGTAGTACCTGGCTTGGATAAGTATCTAGTGTATATTAGGCTGAACTGAATATATCTTGATTTGTTGCTCTATATAATTCCTAACAGACCCAAGAGAACAGAAACAACCAAATAGAAGCGTTCTGCTTGCACACACACACTCGTGTACCTGCCGTTCCTTCAATTTTCTAATCCTATGCTTGTTCTCCTGGGCTAGACAGGAAGTTCCCCCAATCTTTTTGCAGCCAGAATACAATAGATGACGTCAATATGGAGGTAGCGCCTACACTTGGAAGGAGGCGCTGTTGTTTAGATTTAAATGTTCTCTAAAAGTCTCATGTATTCAGAAGTGGGTCTTTTGGAAGGCGACTGGATCATGGGGCAATGTAGTCATCAGTAGATTGAGTCATTCAAGAGTTCACAGCTAAACGTGCTATTAGGAGTCAGGGCCTGATTGAAAGAGGTGGGTCACTCAGGGCATTTTTTGGAGATGGTCTCCTCTCTCCCTCTCTGCTTACTGGCTGCCCTGAGGTGGGCAATGTCTCCCCATCATGTCCTCCTACCATGAGGCTTCAGCCTAGGAGCCAGCCAACCATGGACTGAACTGTGAGCCAACACGAACTTCTCCTCGAGTTGGTCCTTAAGTTAGATGTTTTGTCCCAGTGAGGGAAATTTGACTCATTCCAGCGCTTTCTGTTTCAACCTTTTCTCAGATCTGGTGAAATCACTGTGGGATTAAACTTCCAAGATCTCTTCTGTCTTTCCTGTCTAATCATTTTTATCCATTCTTTTTATTTCGATAAGACACTCCTAACAAAATTTATCATCATATTTAAGACCTTTCTCATTGTTTTTGATGTTCTACCATCTCGCTCTGATATTCCTTCTTAAGTGTTCTAGATTTTCTACTTTACATGAAGGAAGATTTTTCAATTTAACAGTTCAAATATTTTTTCCTAGAAAAATGTTATACAACAGGTGTTTAAGAAATTCTGGAGGCTGGAAGTCTGAAATCAACGTGTTAGGCAGGTCTGTTCCCTCTGACACTACAAAGAAAATACCTGTTCCTTTCTTCTTTTCTAGCTTCTGGTGATGTCCTACCCACCTTTTCCATTTCTTGGCTTCTGCAGCACCATCTGTGGTTTCATCTCCACGTAGCGGTGTCCCTATAGAAGTCTCTGCATCCAAATTTCCCCTTCTTAGAATGACATCAGTTATACTGGAATAGGCTTTTTACCTGCTTCTCCTTACACCTGCAACCCTGCTGACGTCTGCAATGACCCTGTTTCCAAATAAGGTCACTGCCTTAGTCCTTTCTCTGATGCCATAACAGAATGTCAATGATGCACAGACTAAATTATCAACAATACGAGATTATTTGTACCTTGTGTCATGGACCTGGAGACTGGGAAGTTCATCACCTGAGTGCTGGGTCTGACGATGACCTTCCTGTTGCTTCATAATATGCCAGAGGAGCTCACATCACAAACCAGCATTGTCTTCTGCCTTTCCTATTGTGGAACCATGTCTCCAGTCTCCAGCCTGCTCAGTCTTCATATTACAAAACCTAGACTAAGTGCCCTGTACTGCACTGTACTGAAGGCTGAAAATTTTGGTTCACAGATTGGTTTGGGAAGGTAAAATTCAGACTGTGAGATTCTGGTAGAAAGGATGGAGCATTCAAAAATTTTAAGGATAACAATTCACAAATATTTGGTACAATTGGGTTCTCATTTTAGCCCTTCCTCTTCTTGATCTTGAGTTAATTATTTCAATTTTTGCATGTCCACAATGGGGTTCTATATGACCTAAATGTTAAGAACCTGGCCCCGTGTGTGGCACACAGGCAGGTGTGCCATACGTGCTAGATATATCTGTTCCTTGCACTCTTCTGAATGCTCAAAACTTCATTTCTTATGTGGTCAACACCACATTCTGTGCTGTCACACTCCTCTAATTTTATTGTAAGCCATGTGAGCCAGGGACATCGTTAGTACCTCATAATGCTCAAATAGTTGTGGTAAAGGACCAATTTGATAGAGACAGACAAATATTTGCATAAATAATTAGAAAGGTGAAATTTTAAAACAAAGGTATGTAAAATAGAATGCCCAATTTTTATTATTAAATTCAACAAACATAAAATTACTCTGTAAACATGTTACAAAAGGATCCAAATGGTTTTAAACCAACACCTTATGGACTATCGTTGGCCCATGAATTGCACCTTGATTGGGATACCTTGGTCTTTCGTGTGGAATGTGACCCAGATCCAGCAATTTCAGCCTCCCTTGTGAGCTGATTATAAATATAAAATCTCAAGTGTTTTCTTAAAGCTGATCCTATGAAATCAGAATGTGCACATTAAATTTTTGAGGAGGACCATCCTACACTGTTTTGAATCCTTTACATTACTGAGTTTTAAGCTTTCTATAAGGAAGATATTCAGCCAAACCCTATCAGAATTCTTTAAACTGTTGGAGAAAGAAGATCCATAAAAAGAAGCAATATGTAATGGTCAGCACATCTGGCAAGGGATTTTTCAATTTATTGTGGTCCTATAAATATTTGATTAATAACTAAAGAGTGCTCATGGGTCTATCTTATTGACAAAAACAACAACTTTTTTATATGAATTGATGATTTTTTGTTTTCCCAATACTACTAAAATTTATATTCTTAATATATATGTCTAGGTGTACATATAGATTAGTATGTCATATATTGTATGTGTTTTTCTATCAGTCTTTCAGTTTATGAAGGGTATAGGGGAGAACCATATGTCAAAGTTGACAGGCTGCTATTTTTTCTTTATTAAATCAAGACAGACTAATAGAAATAGATTGGAAAACAGATAAGTTTGTAGCAAAAGGAGGATAAAATTTCAAGCCAGAAATGCTTCTGTTATAGTCTGGATCATGGTGAATTCTTTACTTCTTTTCTCTGGTCAGAATTTCCTCCTCTACGAGAGGTGGATTATTCTGATTCTGTGGGAGTGACCCAAGGTTAAAGTAATTTATACTAAGCACAAATTGGATACCTTTTATATTCTTAGTAGCCCATAAATTTAGTTCTTTGAAAAAGTGGAAAATACCGTTCAAATTTTTTTACTTATTTATAGTGAGACTGTTCAAGGAACCGAAACGCTTGACATAAAATTAATGACTGCAAAGCATATAAAACAACTTGAGGATGAAAAAGAAATTGTGGCAGAGGAACATAGAGCAGCCATTACTTGAATACTTAAATGTCTGCTCTATGTGTTACAAAGGGTCGATGAACAACGGTTGGTTTCCGTCTCCATGGTCAAATTGCCATTCTGTCCAGTACCAGTCTTTGCTGTGCTCTTGGGATCTGTTTCTGTGCCTTGCGTTGTAACTGTTTCTCAAAGAAATTGTGAGTCCATGGCGTCAGGATCTATCAGGCTTTTTCTGTTCCAGGGTCCTGTCCTCAATGGCGCCTAGCTGAGCGCCCCCTGCCTGTCCCCAGAACCAAGGACTGCTTACCTCAGAGACTTCTGTCTTCTGGACTCTCCAGGCGGCCACACCGTGTGCTGCACGTCAGAGCAACCTCCTCACGCTGGGCCTAGCGAAGCAGCATCCTGGCGTTAACAGCATAGGAAAGCGCAAGTCCATCTTTTCTCCCAGCCAGAGCCCTAACTAAATATACATGTCTTTCTTCTGTGAAAAACACCCGTTTAAACAGAGCCTGAGTTTTGTCTGTTTTCACATTAGCTCTACTTCCTTCCTCTCATATAAACCCAGGGACACTAAGTGAGTTCGGTCTCATTCTTACCAGACACTTTTGCTATAAACTTGACCCTCATCTTCAGCTAAGCGGACTTCCTTCCGTTACTTTTGCAAATAGGCAGTGCTGCAATTTTAAGCCCCCTAAGTATGGACACTAAGCTGATTTTTCTGTAGTGTGTTCTTAAAGTTTTTCTTTAAAATTTTCTTTTAATCCACAAAGTGACCGTCATTATTTAGTGTTATACTCACACAGTGAGTATAACAACTTCTGCATCTCATACTGGTTTCCCTTAACAAAAGCTGTAGAGGGCCCTGAGTATTTTAGCAGGCAACAGTCTCTAATGGTCTCAACGGTCTCTAATATTAAATTAGAATTAAATAATTTTGTTTCACCTTTATCATATTATTTTCTGGGGTTTATTTTAGTGCAAATCAAGGAGGTTTTATTTGAACTGTAGTTGTATAATGTCCTTTCTAATGTATTCTAGCTTACGTAAAAAGTGGGCTGAGCTTTTAATTTAATAGGTATAAAAACTCAAGTACTTCATTATGTCAATGTATAAAAACGATACACAAATACCTTTGATTTGCAAAACACCAATATAATGAAAAGGGAGCTGGGCTTTAAATTGGAAGACCCATGAGAGGGGAGCTGCCTTATGGACTTATATTTTCCAAGTTCATTATAGGCCAAATTAACTGCAGAGGTTATGCTACTAACAGAGACTGTCTGGAATGAGCTTCCTAAGAGCTGCAGGCAATTAAGGACCACGTTGGCCCAAGGATGAAAAAAAATTCAGTGGCACAGAACAAAGAACCTGGGTCCTCCACAAAGAAGTGGCTAGATAACTGTGCTCTGGGCGAGCATGTCCATCAACGAGCCCTGCCAATGAGCCCTGCCAAGGTAACTAAGGAAGCCACAACAAACCGTAACTGGGAAACAGATAAGAGCACCTAGGGAATGTGTGGGCACGGATGGAGAGAAACAGATGGAGAGAAACAGGCTGTGTGCCCTCAAGGGTCTGCCCAAGCATGCCCCAGGGGAAAGAGGGAGAATTGAACGCTCTGGGAGCCCCGGAGGAAAGTGCAACAGGGCTGGTGCAGACTACTCACACAGTGGGCACCCGGTGGATGCCCCGAGGCTGGACCCCTGAAAGGAATGTGTAGGTGAATTGCACAACTATTCCTCTGTCAAATGGTTTATGAAACCAGGAGAGGCTCTCACAAAAAATCAGGTGAAATTATTTCTCGGACCCACAACAGCTACAGTGACACAGATCCCCAACTCTCCCACAACAAGTGTAAGCATTTTAAAACTTATGAATCCAAATTTTTATTCATGTTTCTCAATATTTTATGCTACAAAAGACTCTATTTTTTAAAACTCAAATCGCATCGACCATGAATATTAATGTATCAATACTACCAATGAGACCAACAGTAGCAACAAGACATTCCTCATGGCATTGAGTTTATTGGCGAGGCTAGTGGTTGGAGCTCCCTCAAACACTTTCGTAGGATCTGTAAAGTCAAAGCTCTTTTAATTATAGTTCTAAAGTAGATTTTTCTTTTGTTTTTATTATTTCATGAGCCAACAGTAATATTTTCTCAAGTTCACATGGAGTACAATATAGCAATAATTTTAGTGCAGAAGCATCTATTAAACCAGTGAATAAATTTGTGAAAATGTCACTCTCCTCCCGAATTTTTTTTATTTTAGAAAATCTATTCTTAATCAAAATATTAATGCTGACATTTACTACATTAACATGTGATGAGTTTGTTGTCATTATTTTATTTTAAAATCTGTTTTAATTTTTAACAAGAGACCTAGAAATAAATAACACTCATAAGCTAAAGTACTTCAAGGCCCTCAAAACGTTTTAGGTGTGTGAGTTCTGAAGCCGGTAAGTCTGACACCACAGGGTTCAGGTATTAAGTTGCAATGCCTGGTAGCCTCCTTTTCTTGTGATTTGAATTTTCTGGTATTGGCTTTAGGAAAGGTAATCAGTTAAAACTATTAGAAATTTTAAACAAATGGTGGCTGGATTAAAGTTTATGAATATTAATTGTAACCTACAGCACATTCAAGGAGGAGTCTGTTTACTACCAGCTACTGATTGGCTTTCCCCTCCCTGTGACCCAGAAACCTCACTGCAGTTCTTTGGAGATTCATTTGGTAGCTACCAGACAAAAAGGAATCCTGGAAAATTTGAGTCAGTACTTTAAAACAATAGACAGAGCTAGGAGGTGAGACTCAATGGAGGCACTTGCTTAGCATAGGCAAGGTCCTGGCTTTGATACCCAGCCCTAGATAACAAAAAAAATAATAATAATAATAACCAAAGTTGCTTTTTTTTTTGAGAAAGAATCTTGCTCTGTAGTCCGCGCTAGTCCTGAACTCACTAAGTAGCCCAGGCTGGCCCAGAAGTCATGGCTATCCTCCTGCCTCAGCCTTCCAAGTGCTGAGATTATAGGTTTGAGCCACCACACCCAGCTGTTGTAGTGTTAGGGGACTGAACCTAGGGCATCACACTCCACCTAAGGCCCCGGTTCCCAAAGTTGGATTTGAAATGGCTGCATCTGTTTTGTCTTATGGAAATTCAATATGTAGGTTTCCACACAGTTAGGCTATGCTGAATTTTGTATTCCAGAAATACAAGGATGGTATACATTACAAGAATTTTGAAATCCTTCCTCATTAGAAACTAGTGATTATCTAATAAAGAGTGTCTTGCAGTGGTAAAGAGGTCAGACCCTACAGTCAGACAGAGGTGCATTTCAGTATCACACCTAGAATTTAACAGTATAAACCTAGACATTTTCATTAACAAATCTGTAAATGAGAAATAACAGTTTTATATAATTTGAGAATTATGAGATAATAAGCAATGTGTTTCATAAATATTATTTTATTAAATCTTCCCTAAAATCTTAAGATATAGATTCTAACTAGGCCTGTAATCCCAGCACCCTAGAAAGCTGAGGCTGAAAAATTGCAAGTTCTAGCCCCAGTCTGGGCATTTTACTGACTTAGTGAGACCCTGTCTCAAAATCAAAAATTGAAAACCAACTGGAGACATAGCTCAATGTAAAAGCCCTGGGCTCCATTTCCATCACTCTCCCTCCCCGCCACAAAAAAAAAAAAGATGCAAATGTTTTTTTTTCTGCTTTACAGACAGGAAAATTGCCATTTTAAAAAGCCAAATAATTTTCCAATGGTCATGCTGTCACAAGCAACAAACAGAGATTTGTTTTGACAGCTCTCAGATCATCCCCCCACTCGTGGTGTTGTCTGAACAGCCAGGGTGAGAGAAGAACAAGTCGGACGTTGCCTCCTCATGTGTCCACACAGTGTGAAGCACACAAAAACGACAGCTTCTGTAAAGCTGAGAAAAGCAGCAGGCTCGCTATAAAAAAAGAAGGAAAAGGGACTGTACTATTGCCTCAGGATGCGGGGACTGGCAGCTCATCTTCCAGACAGGCTCAGCAGACAGCGTCTTTTGTGGTCCTCAAGCAACACGCACATCTTGCACAAGGTCCCTTCTATGGATTCTGGAACAGGGCTGAGCATTTGTGGTAGGTGCACAGAAATACACTGGTTCATATGCCAGCGAGGCGTTAGCAATGGCCTCGGAGGAGAACGATAAATCCATGAAAAGCTTTCGCCAAAGCACCTTAGATGAAGGACTGGAAACAGAACAGGTCTGCTGCTCATTCCCAGCTGAGGCCGTCTGCTGGGGACAGGGCATCCTAGCCAGGACTTCCCATGCCCTCAGGACTGCAGTGGAGATTCAGAGTGGCTCCCGGCTCTTACTTTTGAAAAGCATCTATCTGGCCCAGTGGCATAGGTCTGTCATCCCGGCACTCTGGGAGGTGGAGGCATGAGGACCACAAGCTCTAGGGACCCTAGCAACATAGTGATAGCCTGATCTGGGGATATAGATTAATGTATAGGCTGTGGGCTTGGCCTCCAGTACCACACACACACACACACACACACACACACACACACACACATGCTTGCCTACAAAAACTCCATTTACAACACTGTTATGTTATTTCTATATCAAAAAAGAAAACTAAATTATTTCAAAAATGTGTGGTTTGTTACAATAAGCTAGATACGATACAATTAACCAGTGCATTTATTTTTATGAGGCTGCCCATAGTCATTTCTGGCCTCACAATCAAAAATTATAAATAAAATTTTCCATTTAGTCTCTGCAGCTACCTACCACTTCCCTCTCTGCTAGATAATAGAAATTGTGTTTCACACCAATCAGCGGTGTTTCCTGGAGGTAGAGGGTCTCCCCCACCGTCCACACTTTGGTTGTAAATGTGACTGCCGTGTGTATTAGTGCTGAATCTGCACGTGTTGTAGCTCAGCGTTGACCAGGAGCTGTAGCTCAGAAATGAATCACGGCCATCATTCAAGAGTCAGCTTCTTTAGGACAGTAAAGCAACATTTTCATTTTTCTTTTTCACTAGGACAGAAATAAGAAAATGCATTTTTTTTTTTCCGTGCAGAAGTTGGTGGCTTTCTGTTTACCTGCAATGATTGATATTTGGAGCAGTAATGGGCCTCTTTTGTATTCAAGGTTATTTCTTCCATTCGAACTGAACTGAAGTTATTCATGGATCAAAGGATTCCGGGGGGCACAAGTTCCATCTCGTGTTCCATCTTGCGTTGTGAGGATGGCTCCACTCTGGGCTGTGGAAGTAATAAGGCAATACTGCAACACCTCCCACTCCAGAGTAGAAAATGACGCCATAATTCTCCAACTTCATCTTTTAGAGGTAAGAGAAAGGAGACGCGATGTGTTCCTCTAAGATTAGTTGTGAAATTATGGCCTCTCGCTTTTTGGTTCATGCATATAGACTCCCCCCTGGGGAAGGAATGACTGTCAAGATATTTTATCTTTTATTTATGTGTGGGTCAAATATTCTTCAAGCTCAAAATTACATCAGCAAACAAGAAAAGGCACAAAATGTGATAGATAGCATTCATCCATGAGAAGTCTTTTGATCGATGAGCTACCTGACACACAAAATATATACTTAGTCCTATATGATTTCTTTGAATAATCATCTGCACATCAAATGCCGCTCAGCCCAACTGAGGCTGTTGTAAACTTGATACCCCATGGCCTCTAACTCTCCCATTTTCTATCTCACCTCACTCTTGAGAATTGATCCTCAACATCATTTTGCCAGTTTCAAGATTGCTGCCCTACCCCTAACCCTATTTTGCTTTTGATTCTACCTACCCGTAATTGCCCTTCCATCTTAGTTAAATATATCTCCTGCTTCAACTGAATCCCAAAAGTTCCTTCTTTTAGGCCATCTCTCCGTCCAAGTGGGGATGGAAAGGGGATCTGAGGAAGGAGCAGACAGGAGAATGTGGAAGAGGAGGATAAGAAAAAAAAAAGATGGGGACTTCCGGTTAAGATGGCGGCTGAGTAACAGCGCTGCACAATGTCTCCTCATGGACTCACTTAAAAAGTCAAGAAGTTAGTTAGAAAAAGCATGTTTGGTGTAGCTAGGAAAGAGAGGAGCATCCCCAAAAACTGAAAAGCAGCCAGCGGGAGGTCAGAAATTCCAAAGGATCATAGAAAGCAGAGGAAAACAAAAAAAGAAAAAAGAAAGGTGAAGATGTGATACATATATGCACCAATTTCCCGGGCTAAATGTGATTATTATGTATTGTAAACATATACTAATAAAAAGAATATTTTTTCAGATTAAAATTATCAAGAAAATTCTGAACATATATTTTAAAAGTAAGTAAAAGAGCATCAAGATGTAATTTTTTAAAATTTTAGCAGAAAAGCTACTTTTTGAGGAATATAAACAACAAAAAATGAAAGTAATCTTAAGGAATCTTTTATGAAAAGAACAAAAACAGCTACCACTTTGCTATCTCTTAGCATCTCCTGGGCACCGTGTCTTGATAAGCGTCTTCCAGGCTTTGAATGGGTCTCAGGCCTGGGTGAGGTGGGACAGCACCAAGTAGAGACTGATGAGAGAAGACTTCAATGTATCACAGGCCTGCTGTTCCCAGGGAAGGGGAATTTGCTCTTTTTTTATTTTAAAAAGTTATACACAGAAATCCATAGTAGCCAGTTAATCTAGAGAAACATAAAGCTACTTTTTTTGGTGTTCAGGGCTACAGCTTGTCGGAAGCAGCTCAATACCTTAGGCTACAATTAACTCTGAGTGGCAAACTCACTGAGGCAGCTTGATACTTGGGAAGTTTTTTTCTTTAAACTTTCAGAAGTTAAGAAGACTTCAACTTAGTAACTAAATTACTTAATTACTTCTATATATCAATCTCTTTTTCTTTTATCCTTTATGAAGACCCAATAATTGCCTGTAATAACACAAGTCAACCGTCTTTGACAATTGTGTCAAATTACCCATGAGAGCCAAAGTATGGGGCTAACATGTTAGTCTGTATATTTTTAAGAAGAAATTAACATTGTACTTTAAAATTAAAACAAAGAAATATCTTACTGTGATTTGGTTAAATTACCTAAGTAAAAATGTAAGCAATTTTTAAGGCATTTTTATTTTTACTTCTGCCTGGTTTATTTTTTCTAAAGTTCCTTAAGTTTTGCTGTTTGATTTCTCCTCAGCGTAACTATCTTTTAGAGATTTTTGCTCTTAAATGGGCCATCGTAAAGTAGCTTCAAATGAGGCACTTTTCCTAACCATTGTGCCATTAGTTTCCATTTTTTTAATATTTTACACAAGCAGGATAAATTCTTTTTGTTCCACCCTAGACAAAGAGTTACTCATTAGAGAAAGAGAAACCTGCAGGTGGAGAGAAACCTATTAGTTAGACTTTCTGTGGGCATGGGGTGTTAGTCAACATCTGACCATGGATGGGGCTTTACCAAGGTAAGTGGGTACCCAAAAGTCCATTGCCAGGCTTGGAAAAATCATTCACAGTGCTTGACAAGTGGGGTCTCAAGTTCTGCATAAGGTAGATCTTGAACATTTTAGCTTTAAAGGCTAGACCTGGGTGTAAGGTATACCCCAAGACCTCTTAACATAGCTGAACATAAAGCCTGTCCATGAGATTACCTAGTGTTGCAAGGGAAGTGGAGTTCTTTTAAAATAGGCCAATCAGTGTAACCCCATGACCAAGGATGTTAGGTAAGCCGCTAAGCTTTTATGAGGTGTACTCCCAAAAACTGGGGTGCCAGACAAATCACAACTAAGTTATATGAGGCTTCTGGTAGCATCAAACACTACACCAAAAGCAGCCACAGTCACATATGGGGTTTTAAAGGTCTCATTTGCCACCTCAAGCCACTTCCAACCAAGCTGCCCGTGATCCTCTACCATTTGTCACATTATAGGTCAAAAGATGAAGCCATCAACTACTCAAAGTCTTAGGGACTAAGAGAGACTGCACGAATCCACTCCCTGAAGGAGGGGCGGATGAGACTGTGCAGGGATCTCATCCCATATTTACGTGGGAAAAGGAACGGTACAATGAAGGTAAAAAACGCATAGGGCAGAGAATCATCCACAAAGAATTTCTAAAAGCAGAACTAATATTTACACAATGACTGATTAAAATGGCATCTGGGTGGGAGCAATAAACCTCAACTCGAGACAGGCCATTTTCTTATTGATCACCTCAATCATAGGCAGTTGGGGGTGGGAAGAGGCACACAGAGCAAGGTTATCAGGCACGTGATTCATGATTCACTTTTTTTAGAGACAAGGTCTCTCTCTGCAGCCCAGGCTGGTCCTGAACTAGGTCTGTAGTCCAGGCGGATCTTGAACACACAGCAATCATCCTGCCTCAGCCTCCCGAGTGCTGGGATTACAGGCATGTGCCACCATGCCCACTTTATGTGGTGCTGGAGAATTGAACGCAGGGCCTTGAACTTGCTAGTACTTTAACCACTGAGCTATTTCTCCATCCCCATGATTCAAATTCTTGAGAAGCCATTGCTCCCGGGCAGAGCATGGTTCTTATCAGTCCCGGAAGAGAGCTAACTCCTGCTTTCCCAGAGGTATTGTTTCCTGGCTTATATGGGATGTAATATCAGGTAGAAACTTCTCCATCTCCTCTCATTTTCAACAGAATCTAGGAAGCTTTGCAGCAGTAACTTAGATTGTTACAGTGAGCATCAGTGTTCTTCCTGTGATTTCTTATCCCTCAGGCAAACGGCATATTTTACTAGAATTCAATGCACATGATTTGTAGAGATCATGTTCTCACACATCACAGTCTACCACTTTTTGTTAATTGAAAAGATTGTTTAAAAATGTAGGCCTGGATTTCAAAGCCAGGCCTGATCCCGACTATATAATATGAAGAACATTTTTCCAATGGTAAAAATAATGACAATAATATAATACTTTGACATCTGCTCTGAGGTTAAAATAAGAATAAAATGTGTGATACACCTGTAGAAATGCTTGTCGTTTAGCATGTACTTGATCTACGAAATATACTCTTTCAGTAACTCAAGCAGCCCAAGTCGACTGTCATAGTGGAGTGGATGCATCCCACATCCACGCTGTCCTAACGCGGTGCATTCTCCTCCTCCTATGGGTTCACAGCGGTCGCCTTGTCTGTGAGGAAGCTGAACACTGTCAAACATGATGGGATCCAGAACTGACATGTGCCACAGTTTCCGTCCAAACATTCTAAAGGGACCCACGTAAATAGAAATGCTCGTATCTACCCATCAGCAGACGCCTCCCTTCCCTTACGCTTTACTGAATTAGAGAAGCATCATTTTTATCTGCTCTACAGCCTGGATGGGAAGTTTAGTAATCCCATCAGAACTACTCCTGGATGTGTTTCCTGCACTTCCAGCTCATCCTTCAAGACTTTAACTGATCCGAGATCAAAAGCTTAATACAAAAATATTTTTTTCGCTGCTAAGTAAACCAAAGAAGGTTCTTATTTTCAAACTTATAATTAATCTGACCATAATATTGCCTCTCTGGATTCAGAGTGAGAACAAACTAGATTGGGTAAAAGGAAGAAAATAAACAACCCTTCCTATTTGTTTAGTTTTTTCTTTCTTTTTGAGAAACTGCCAATAAATGATATAAATGAGTCAGAGTCTTTACACTACAGCCAACATCTCCATCTGTGACAGCTTAATTTTATATCCAGCAATGTCTGATCCAATGAGGTTTGTCAGAAAAAAAGCTATTTGTGTAAGATGCCATATTTTATCCTTGCAAGTCATGAAGCATAAATAGAATGATGACAGAAAATGTTCCTGGAATTAGATATTCATGTGTGTCTTGGTTAAATAAACAGTTCAGCTCAAAGGGAGAGTCATCCACTTTCCTTCATCATTTCTGAACCTGCATACCTAAGTTTCATCGTCCGTGTTGCAGGCGTTGGTTACTTTTGTTTGACCTCTCTTTGGAGCCTTGACATTTAGTTTATCATCATGACTCTCATATTAAATATTACATAGCATATTATAATTATGTCTGACTTGCCTAAACTGTTTCTCTTTTGCGTTTCCAGATTCTTTTTTCTTTTTTGGTTGCTGTTTTTGTTTTTGTTGTTGTTGTTGTTGTTGTTGTTTATTTGTCAGCACAACTTGGAAGCCCTCCTGTATAATCACTTCAGCTTTGAACTTTTTTACGAAGCATTCCTATCTACAGCACTTCTTCCCAACAGCCCACCGTGCCACCGCCTCATTTCAGTCTAACTGGGCTGCTGGTAACGCACGTCGTGGTTCGCACCACTGCCAAGCCTCAACCTTGAACACCTTTTCGTCTCATCTTTTATTTTCTACTAAGTGATTCTGAGTCGTGGGAGAAGTTACACAGTACGGCATCGCACTTCAGATACAACAGTTTGAGATTCATTGTTCACAGCAGTGAAGGGTCACAGAGTAACAAAACGGCATAGTCGCCCTCCCCAAGCTGTCATCCCCCTACACAAACATCAAAAGGGAAGCAGAAAGTGTCAGGACCTACACTGTCAGATCTCCAGAAAAGTCAAAACGTGCTGCCAAGGATCCAATGCCTGATGAGGAGAAAGCCAATTGAAAGGGCAGAAAAGTTCTATGATGTTTTTACTTGAGTCAAATGGAACCAAAACTCATCACAGAGACATAAGGACCACACAGCTAGTAACAGGAGCAAAAACTTCACTCATCAGGAGGGCTAAATCTCAGACAGTATAAGGAAACTAACTTCATAGTAACACCTGAAGTAGCTACTTCTTCAGTCATGCACACCTTTCAGAACCAAAGACTACATCAAAGAGAATCATCTTTGCCTCTCTTTTTAATCTTACTTAAATTCTGTGTCTTTGCAATATTGGTTAGAAGAAGAAAACGGAAGCAATTGGGCGTGTTCAAGGTGTAAGCCAAAGAAAAGCCAACACCAGCTCTTCCCCCGGCCCGGGGGATGCGTGCTACCCATCTGCCAGGGCAGAGGGAGGACACCCCTACCCCGCCCCCTGACTAATAAAAATGGTCATGTCTGGGCTCAGGGGAGTTGGCACTGTGGGTCCCTTCCAGCCATGGAGGAGAATGGGGAGGATTATGCCCAGGCTGCTCCAGGCCACCTAGCCATCTATGCCAACGGCTCGGATCCATCCAGATCATCTGCTCTGTCCTCTGCATGTCCTGCCAGGGCAAGTCAATATGGGCGTGGGGCACCTACGGGATGAGTGCCTGACGGGCACCCACAGAACCTTCATAGTGTTCGTCTGCCAATGTACGCGGGAAATAAGGTAGAGCTGAATGCGATGTTGGGACTGCAGAGCTGGGCCCAAAGTGCTTTTCGCCAAGCTCCACCACTGCAGGTCTAGGGAGAGGCGGCCAGGGCAGGAACACTGACCACAATCCAGCCATAAGTGCACCCGCAGCGCCGGCACTCAGCGTAGGGCGGCTTCTCCAAGCCTCTCAGGGAAGAGAACCAGATATGGCATTGGGGATGGCATTGCCAGAACCAGAAAAAGGAGGGAGGTATAATTTGCCCAGGCAAACCCTGCCACACCGCTGTTACCCAAGTAGTGCCTGCTTGGGTTTGCCCCGGCCTGCAGCTTTCCAGGGCACCCCTGGGGCTCCCTCCTTCTCTCCGCCTTGATTTTTTGGGCTCTTATGATCACCTCGGCCTCATACTTATCTTCCTATTTAAACCAGTATATGCTTTGTAATTACTACGGACAAGGAGTATCCCTAAACTTGTTAAACACTCAGTGACGTTTCACCCAAGTCGGGAGTCCTCAGAGCCAAAGATCTTAAGGGTGACTTCTTGAGTAAAATTCAGCCCTTGTTTTAAGTTTTCCCTCTAACTTTATGTCTTGCTGTGAAAGACACAAAACGGGCTTGTGTACTTTGGGGGAGGGAGAGCGAGAGGGAGAGGGCACCAGGAGTGCCGGGGGCCAGCTGGATACTGGGGACAGGGTTTTTCTCTGGTTACGGCAGCAGTGACACTGGCCTATACCATCAGATTCCGGGAAAATTAGATGGGCTTGTTGTCCAACCTCGGGAAGTTGAGGTGGGCTTGTTATCTGATTCGGGGGAAATTACAGTGGGCTACCTTTTTATGACCTTGAGAAGGAAAAGCCGAGGCGATTTACGTTGCCTGACCCCGGGTTGTAAGCCTAAAAGGACCCTGACTTCATTTCTTAATCTACTTTGAGAAGTACAGAGGGAGATCTTAAAAACTTGTGTGTGTCTTTGAAAACTTATGGGTCGCACAATGTCTATTTCCAAAACAATCACCCTTAAGATATATTTTTCCAAAACTGGGATCATTTTTAAAAAGACGTTAAGAAAAACCTGTTATGATACACATAAAAATAAAAAGTGCTAATTGCTACCACCTGGGGAAATGCTGGCTATGCGTATTTATAACCCTAAAAAAGAAAAAAATGATAATTTTAATTCAGTATGGCCAAGGCATCTAAAAGTGCACATGATTTAATATAAATATTTTATGTCTTGTATTTTTCTGTCTGTCTGCCTGCTCATCTATCTTTGTAATAATTGGCTAGAGAGCCTGCAGCTGCTCTAAGTTTGTGAGGTCATATTTTCATTTTTGTGTGTGTGTCCTTATAGATGTCTGGTTATATTTGGGCTTTTATATAAATATATACATATATATGTTATATATATATATATATATATATATATATATATATATATATTCAAGGGTTAACAAACTCATGACATTAAAAGAGGTCTCTTTAAAAACTCAGCTATTGCTACAGAGGCTACTGGACTCAATTTGCAACATAAAGCCTTAAATATTGAAACAAAGAGGTTATATATGATCTCGGTTAATGTACATGTTTGTTTGTTTCCTCGGATACAAGTTATCCTCTAAAAGGTCCCCATAAGCTAACTTACAGGTAAGCGAATACTCAGTATAATTCCCCCTAATGCCTTCTGTTCCCACGGCTTAGCAATGAGTTAATTTAAGTTGTAGAATAACAACAAAGATGTCTTTGATGTCACTAATATGTGTATTACCCAGGATGCTAGTCAAACTGGTAGTATGTAGCTTTATCTAAAAAGTTAAGATGCAATGCCTATTGCTTCCTGTACTTCAGGTTGTTATGGTTTGGATCTGCACTGTTCCCCAACAGCCTTATGTATTTTGATTATGGGGGATAATTGAATCAAGTGGATTAATCTATTCATTTTATTATTTTTTTGAGACAGAGTCTCACTCTGTGGTCCCTGCTGGTCCTGAACTCGTGATCTGGAGCAGGCTGGCCTCAGCCTCCCAAATGCTGGAATCACAGGCATGTGCCACCACACGCAGCTGGTCTTAAAGTGGTGTTGGGGACGCAAACCTAGGGAGCTGTGCATGCTGAGCAAGCACTTTGACCCCTGAGCTGTGCCCTAGTCCCCACTGACGGTCTTACCTAATGTTGAAAAGTGAGGCCTCCGCCGAAGGGGCAGCCACGGTGGCGGGGAGGGGAGGTGCTTGGAAGGATGTGTCTTTGTCCTGGTTTCACTTCTTGGCACTCTGCTTCCTCAGTGCGGAGTGAGCAGCTCCTCCAGGCTGTTTTGCCAAGCCCTTCCTCCTCTGCCAGTCACCCGTGAATGGACTGAGACCTCTGACCTGTGAGCTAAAATAAACTTTTCTTCCCTCAAGTGGATGTTGGGTAACGTGTCCCAGTGACAGGAATGTGACTAGGCACAAGTACAATAAAGTTTAGGGTTTTTCTTTGGCCAAAAATAGGTTTTCTTATAACATTAACCTGCTCACAGCAAAAAAAAAAATTCATAAAAACTGGGCTAAAAGAATAGCAACTTTATATTTTATTAAAGACTCACTTATTTTCTGCTATTAAACTTTTTGATTACTCAATACTTTTGAAGTTAAGGTTAATTTTTGATGTCAGTTTGCTGTAGTCCTTTAAATAACTCATAAATCTGCTTGAATAAATAACAATTAATTTATAGTATATTTGGCACAATACATACAGAACTGAAGTATGTGAACTATGCTGTGTGTCTCAACTTTGTTAAAATATATGAAATTATACAGTTAAAAATACAAAATTTTAAAGTATAAAAGTATAGAAGTACTCTCCTTTATACAATGCACCTTACATTGTACATTACATTTAGAACTTAGGCACACAAAATAATAAAAAATTTTGGAATCTTATTTTTTCTTACTGAAAAGAGTCTCCGCCTGCTGTACTTAACCATCTCAAGACAAATAAAAGTTAATATTAATGGAAAAAGGACTCATGCCAAATTCCTTTTTCATTTTATTTGACTTCTTCCATTTCAGAGGCCACAATTACTCCTTAGTCTACTTTTAATTCTCAGCCCGACCTTGTTAAAATTGCTTGTGAAACTTACATCATCCAGGCTTTTCCAGGTCAAAGTCTAGTTGATGGTTACCTGCGCTATTATCAGAACAAAATGTTTTATATTCCTGACAATTCTAAAAATGGATTTCCTGCATTACAAGACTTACATGCACAAATTAGTACAGTGTTTAGCTCTTCTTTAAGCCTCAGTGATTTCCTGATATCCCGACTCTTGAGAACAATTTGACTATCTAAGGATGACAGCCATTTGAATTACAAACCTTGGTCTTTCATCAAATTGAGACTTTCAGTCCCCTACTGACCAAGGTCAGGGCCCCTCTCAGCCTGCAGCAACCAGAAGAAGGAGAAACTCTAGCTCCAGTTGGCCTACGGCAGTGAGAGAGAACAGGAAGAATAAGGATTGGTAGAAAGAAGACCAGGAAATCAAAAATTTTAAGTTGTACTTCAAAGAAAAATTGCAGCTACAGAGCACAAAGTTGTTAAGATATCAACTTTCTTTTCTTTCCATAAAATTCACTCCAAAGAAATATTCCAAAGGGTCTTGAAGACCCAATAAGCCTATAAGAGGGGCCTCGGCATTTCCCCTATAAACTGAGTCTGCACTTCTCTGCCCTTTTCCATCCTTAAAAAAGCAACACTGTTAAGTAGAGAACACATCTGTAAACTTTAAGCACACGGAAATGGTTCACGAGCCACCATAGCCCGCCCAACAGAAACCCTGACAAACTGTAGGAATGCACTTCCTAGATCAGCCGTTTGGAAACACCCCAAGACCTCACCTGTAACCCAGACTATAATGTACCTCACTCTACAAGCACCTACAGTCCCTAACAATGGCTGATTTTTTTTTTTTTTTTTTTGCCAAAATGTTCAAACCACCATTCTTTGTGTTTAGTTTTTATTTTTTTTTTTCCAGGCCACTGTTTGGACTGTCTAGATGTTCCTCTCACCATTGAGGTTTTGCATGTCCTCCAACCACACAGAGACTTTGGAAGCCCAGAGTCCAGACTCCCCTGACCCAGAGGCTGAGGTGTTTCCCCTCACCCGTGGTTTCAGTTTTCTTTGCCACAGTTACCACTGTTCTGGGCCCAAGCTGCCTACTAGGGAGGGTACATGTTGCCTTCCTTGGAAGAAAATGCTGCTGTGTCTCAAAGATTGTAAAGCGGACAACTTTCTATTCTCCTGTGTCACCCATCAAGGCAAAGATGTAGATTTTCATTAGTGAAAACCCATCACAAACCTACAGGCAACTGTTAAGCTAACTTAAAGTGAGAGATCAAAATAATATGTCAACAATAAAATTATAAAAACTCTTGATAAAATATAATCCAAGCAGAGAGAAAAAAATCAAAAACTAGCAAGACAGTAGATATTAGTAACTCATGACAGTAGTTGCAGAGAGTGCACGAACTAAACACAAAAAATCAAAGCCAGACACAGTAAAATTGCACTAAAAAAGAATAACCACACTGTGTAACAAAAATACTCATCTCCAAATGTACTAAGCTAGGCTATAAGTAAAAATATATCAAGAGATATAGCGTGCACACATTAATCAAAAGAAAGCTAGACTATTAATATCTGATAATGTATAATTTAGAACACAGACTACTACTAAAGATAAAGAGGGTAGTTATGTAGTAAGAGAGGACCGTTTCACCAATAAAACATAAAAACTCTAAGTGTTAACGTGTCCACAGTAGAACATTTATAAAACAGACATTCAGAAGCAGCAGGACATGCACTCTTTCTAAGTCCACATAAATATTCTCCATTATGCATCAAATATATAAAACAGATCAAACCTCAATAATTTTTGAAGAATTTCAAGCATACAAATAGGCTTTCTGCGTATAATAGAATGAAACTTAAAATCAATAACAGAATGATACCTGAAAATTCCCCAAATACTTAGAAATTCAATCATTCGCTTCTAAAGAAGCCCTACACCTAAGAAGAATGTGCAAATGAAATTAGAGAACATTTTGAAAACAATAACAATAAAAAATTCAATAATGAGTACTCAGTCATAAACACAAATAAATTCGAGTCATTTGTTGGAAAACAGATGCACACTGAGACTGTAATGCTAAGTGAAATAAATCAGACACAGAAGGATAATGACTGCGTGATTGCTTTATATAAGAAACACAAATATGTATATAATTTAAAGATCAAAATAAGAGACAGATGAAAAGAAACAGGGAGAAAGACATTTTGGAGATGGGAAAGGGATTTGGGAACAGTGCAAGACTGACGGGCAGGAAGAGGAAGTAAAGATAAACTGTGTTTATGTGCTAATTCCCCGAGATGAGCTTAATTATTATGTATCGTATATGTATATATAGCAATATATTTTAAACTCAGTAATTATACTTAGGAGTCTCAACTGAGTGATGAACATTTCCCCTTAAGGAACCAAGGAAAGGCAAACATAAATACAAATGGAGCAGAAACAAGTAAACAATAAACAGAAGAAAATAAAAGTGAAATAAAAACAGTAAGATCTCTATAAGAAAACTTTGATTCCTACAAGACATGAACAAAATTAATCTATGTCTAATCTGATTCATGAAATATAAAACCCGAGTTCCATCTGCCCTTGGTGCCTTGTCTTTTTGCCGAATCTGGCTTGAGTGGTTTTCTGTTTCCTGTGATCAAACCCCTTAACCGAAATTGGACTAGCCATATACTACAACCAACCCCAGAAAGATGGCGTCTACAGGAATATTCAATTTCAAGTTCATTTAAAATACTTTAAGAATTATATAATCAGCTAATTTTGTTTAATTTAAACAGCATTGAGATTCACTTGGGAAAAGGTACATATGAATATGAGCTTATATTTCTTCCCCCACCATTTTTATTAATGTATACATCCAATAGGTAATGTTCACAATGAACTTGAGTATTCTGTGCACATATATATTACACCCATATGGAGATTCCTTCCCTTCCCCATTTTCGGCCCTCCCACACACTCCCCATCCCCTGTAACTCCCACCATCAGAGCCATTTGGTTCTATAGAATGCCTGTGTTCTGGGTTTCCCAAATCAGAGAAACCATGCGATATTTAACACATTGAATCTTCTGCATCTGACTCACTCTACCGCTCAGATCTCCACTTACTAGCTCAGCTTCCCACCCCTCCGGTGGGCTGCAGTGGCCATATCTTGAAGCCTCTTTTCCGGATCCAGCAGAGCCCTTTGTTGGGGTGATTTGCCAAAAGTTCTTTTTTCTGTAACTTCCTGTATCTTCGTTGAGATTACTTCTTAATGAATTAGTATTACATTTTGAATTAATCTTGGTCAAGGCAATATTAGATTTGCCTTCATATACAGCACTGAGGATTCAATTTTCATTTGTTCTGAGTTTTTCTTTACTACTCATATCTATAATTTCCAGTCGAATTTGAAATGGAAGAAGCCATTAGCTTTATTCCATGAACACCACTGATGAAATTTTTACACCAAAATATGTATTTCTTTAATTTAGACAATTACAATTTTCATTATTTAGCTGTGGTAGGAGAAAATATACCCATGAAGTGAAAAGGAAATAAGTCTCCATTTGGAAACATGGCAAGGAAAGTAAAAACTAATTTTAATACTAATCAGGCATCAAAATATGGAGGTCACTGAACTGTGACTCAGCAAGACATGTGATAGAGAAGCTCCAACTTTTGTCTGAGAGTTTCAGAAGACAAACGATGAAAGGAAAATCTATATTCAAGAGAAATTGCTGGAAATATTCTCAAAATTGTGGTAGATACAAATTTTCAAGTTGAAAAAGACCATCGGGACAGGCAGAATAAACTAAACCCCTGACTAAGGCACATACAACAGTGAGGCTGAAAACCCAGAAAAAAATAACAGACCTCACACACAGCCAACGTCACAACAGCCACAGAGACACACTGTATTACATGGAATGTCTAAATATTCCTTAACAAATGCAGGCTTCAAAAAAAAAAAAAACCCCTGGGACAAATAATGTCTAACACTGGTTAATTATTCCGCAAAACCTCAAATTTATTTTCCTATTGCTTTATGTTCACATTTGTAGCTCTTGGTTAAAAAGTGCTTGCTGTAGTGTCTGCCACAAATTTTTGAGGTATGCAACACAACTGCCAACATATATCGCACCATATGTGGAAATAGCACAAGTTCTGGGTCTGGAGATACAGCACTTGCCTAACATAGGCAAAGCCTTGGGTTCAAAGTTCAGCATCAAGCTCTTTAAAAAAGCTAGATAGAATTGTCCCCAGTTCTTCCCAAGGTGGAAAAAATACAAAACCTCAATAAGTTTTTGAATCCCAGAAATCCTAATCAGAAACATAGCTCTTCAGATGCTTGGCTATGCCTTGATGTGGCGTGTCATGCTTTAGTGACTTCAAACGAAAAGACAAAATATGTGCGCCCCAACCTAAAAATGTTCCATGTAAAAGACAAACAGGATCATAACAATATGTCTCTAATTTTAAAAGGAGGAATTAAAAACAGTAATAGTCAACAATACATATTAAATCCCGCTGGGCAATAATTTTAAGAATTCCTTAAGTAAGCAGAGGAAAAATGTTCTTTTCTCCAACTGAATATATGCACAGGGTGGTGTTTTTTGTAACATCCCCCACTCAGCGTTTGCACTGCAGGAGGTTCTTACTTGTCTACTCAACGGCAGAGATGTGAATGAAAGAAAATATGTTCCTGGTTAAGGTGCACTTGAGGCTGGAGTTTTGAGGTTGGGGTAAGAGGTTGTTGTAGGAGTTAGACTTTCACAGGCTGCATCTAGGTAACGTTCCACTTTTCTTTACATCAAGAATTTCTTCCAAACATTGCCACTTTCCTGTTTATTAACATTCAGTCATGACAGTGAATGAGTAAGAATAGCCAGAGATCTAACCTAGAGATGGATGGACAGGTACATGGACAGATGTGTAGACACCGGCGAGCACAGGTAAGTGGGCAGCTAGATGGATGGATGAGTTTGTAGGTACACCAACAGAAGAGTGCACAGATGACTGGACAGGTCCATGGAAAGAACAGAGACACAAGTCTCAACAGAGCATACAGTTTATGGGTAAAAATGTGTCATGAACTTTCTATTTTCAATCTGGGTTATAAAGTGTGCAGAAGAGAAAGATCCCACCATAAATACACCTGTGAAGGTCATGACAAGGGCGAGCTTCTTGTACATTTCTTATACCTTCATCCATCTACACTCTCCCCAGAAAACCCGGTAAGAGAAGCACCTTTTCCAAGTAATAACTACATGACATCATGGCTACTAGTTTTGTAGAAAAGCAGAAAATAACTTTTTTTATTCCATTGTTCTCATACTTTTTTATGTTCAAACTGTCATCTCTAATGAAACTTGGCTTTGGCCACCACTTGACAAGACACAGGGCATGAGTCGCTAGCTTGGTCACACTCCACACTCCACAGATGATTGCTCCTGGCAATGTCTTACCACTGAGAACTTGTAAGTAATCTGCCCTCTGTCGGAGTTTCCCCTGGAAGGATTTACCTCACTAATAAGTTTTTTAAATTTTTCGTGATTCCTTGACCTAGGGCTCTTGGGTTAAATCATGTTTTCTGTTGCTATTTCCTAGATCCTTTGAACACCACACAGGGGACTCCATAAACAATTCCAGTAGCCCTTGAGGCTGGCAAGACGATCTCATCAGGTAGCCTGATACAGGCGAAGGCCTGATGAGGAAGACACTTCCTTTCCTCCAGTCTTTCAGTCTTTATCAAATGTTCTCAATTGCATTTCGATCACTAACAGATGTGAATGATTACTCCAGGGCAGTCACTTAGCTGCAGATCTGCTGGTTGCGGCGCTGAGCTGAGAACCCAACCGCTACCTGGAACATTGAAACCAGGTTGTTCCCGCAGAGGTCAAGGCAGGTCCTGCAGGAAGGAAGTCCCTGAGCTTGTGATGGCCTTCCTAAGTCATACACAGACACATGACAAACCCTATAACCAGGGGCTAGTGTCACTGTGGTGTGCTTTTAACTCTCCTACTTCATGGATATTCCTACACAACAAAGATGAATCCACATGATTTGCTAGAGAAAGGAATAAAAAGCCACCACCTTTACTTGCCTCTCATGAAGAAAACTTGAACCTGGAACACTAGGAAACATAAGTAGTGAATTTTATCAAAATCGACAATGAGATAAAGAAAATATGGCATATGGTACAGTAAAATACTATTCAGCCATGAAAAAGAATAGTGTCTCTTGCAACAATGCCAATAAAAGTAGAGATCAATAGGTTAAATAAAATAAGTTGGACACAGGAAGACAGCACACAATTTCACTCGTATGTGCACTATAAAACATTTAATCTCAAGGACTTTGAGACTAGAACAGTGATTACCAAAGGCTGGGATAGTCCAGAGGGTTGGAGAGAGGAGGGTAGACAAGAGCTAGGTAATATTTACGTAACAGTAAGAACTTCTGTGTTCTGCTGTCCAGTAGGGTGACTGTCGATGGCAACTGCATATCGTGTATCTCAAAATTTGAGAAAATGGGTTTTGACTGTCTCATCACAAACAAATGATAGTTCCTTTTGAAGAAAAATATATTTAATCTGATTTTACACATTACATAAGATCTGCACATCTTGAAATATCACACAGCACCCTATTAACATTACAATTTTTATGATTGTGTATTAGTTGAATCTGTAACTTGCAAAGGAAACTGGTGTTTTGGATACAACAAGTTAACGTACATTGAACACTTCAATATGAGAGAACTCCATGGTGAGGGCCGGCAAGGTAGTTCAGTGCTGGAGTGCATGCCTAGCATGCCCGAGGACCTAGATTCAATCCTCAGCATCACGAGGAAGAAAGAAGGGAAAGAGAAAGAAAGAAAGAAAGAAAGAAAGAAAGAAAGAAAGAAAGAAAGAAAGAAAGAAAGAAGGGAGGGAGGGAGGGAGAGAGGGAGAGAGGGAGGGAGGGAGGGAAGGAAGGAAAGAAGGAAGGAAGAAAGGAAGGCAGGCAGGAAGGAAGGAAGAAATGTGAGCTACGCAAAGGTGTTCTGGCAATTCCAGTATCACAAGAGACAGGATAGGACACTTAAGAATAATCCATATCAATAATTTTAAATAGATAATTTACCGATAATTTCTTTACTTCCCTTTTCTCTTTGCCAACATACAGTCCCAAAGCGTGCAAATCACTGCTGTTACCCAATTCCCTAGACGTCACAGGTCACACTCTCACATGCCTTTCTTTGACTTTCAGCCCTAGACATTTCCCAGTGTAATCTCGCCACCTTGGTCACCACTGGCACATAACAACCCGTCCTGGTTTGGATCTGGAGTGTCCCCCAGAAGCCTCATGTTCCTATGGATTCTGTGTAGGGTTGGGAGCGGGGGCCTGGCTGGAAGGGGCATGGGCTTGACCTGGAGGGGATTGGGCTGGCTCCACCCTCCTCACAGTCTCTCTCATTCACCATGATGTAAGGATCTCTGCGGCTGGAGCAATGGGTCTGGCCCTGCCTCCACTCCAGCCCTGCCATGTGCTCCCACCCCTTTCCAGCCGCCTACCTGTGAATGGACTGGGACCTTCTGAAACTGTAAGCTACAAGAATCCTTCCTCCCTAAGTTATGGATGTCTGGTATTGAGTCACAGCAACGAAAAAGTAACTAAGACACCACCTCCTTGTGGCCCCTTCAACCACCCTGCACACACGTCGGCCTGGCCGGCACTCAGCTCACATGAGCTCATCCGCTCCACCACTGCTGCTCTTTCGAGATGCCCCCTGCCAGGTTAGCAGCTTAGGTTCATGATGCCAGTGCCCTGAAAGGCTGAAGCAAGAAGATGGCAAGCACAAGCTCTGCCTGAGCAACTCAACAAATTAGAGAGAGCCGTCTGCACATCTAAAATGAAAACGGACTGGGGACGAAGCTAGGGTGAAGGCCTCGGGCTTGGTCTCCAGTGCTATAAAAAAAGACCCACCTCAAAAACCATTTTTGCTTAAAAATCCACATTGCTGTCAGATGATTTACTGACTTGTTGTCCCTGACACTGAGTGTACACAGGAATTGGTTTTGTCTGGACTTGTGCTGATGGACAACATAAAATCAACAGAAAATTATCACGACAAACAGTGAGTGCTGTGACAATGGTGTTTTACGTTGTGATGAAGGACACAGGTCGGGAAGGGTGTGAGCACAGTCTCTGGGGCCAGGTCACCTGGGTGTGAATTCCAGGACATCACGTGCCCTTGAACAAGCCACCCAGCCTCTCTGAGTCTCTGTGTCCCTCCTGCAAGCTCGGAATAATAGCAATTACTACTTCCTCAGGTCATTGTGAGGATTAAAGGTGCTTGAAGAGAGAATTTCTTGGAACAATGCCTAATATATTAGTCACTGCTACGTGCAGAGACTACAAATTGAAGCACGTAAGAGGTGACCTGGATAACAGAAAGTCTAACCAAAAGGCCACCTGGAGAACATGATGGCAGGCCAGGTAGGAGTTAGGTATGTGCATGTGAGTTTTGGGGCTTGGTAGTGAGTGGATCACGGGGATTAGGTGGCAGGCACATCAGTCACAATGCCATGCTGTAGAAGTGAAAAGATGCATGTGGAATCTCCAGCGCAAAGGTCTTAGTCATCGCCAGTGGAGCTATGGGAAAGCAATGAAGCCTCAGGAGGAAAGAAGGTCAGTGGGAGTCTATCTTTGAAGGGAATATTAGGACCTTGGCTTCCTCTTTTCATGTTTGCTTGTGTCTTGGCCACCACGAGGTGAGCAGAGCATCTCTGCCAGGTGCTTTTACCATGATTTGACATCTGACCATAGGTTCAAAGGAGCAGAGCCAAGAAACCATGAACTGCCATCTCCAAAACTGAGTGAAAAACACTTCCTCTTCACACAATGATGGGTTCAGTTATTATATAATGCAGTGACAGAAAGCTGACTAACACAGCCTGTCTTCAACATGACCTAACTGGAAAAATAAACACACAGTTCAATTAGAAGACAATAAATGTTTCATTGAAGTGTGTAACAAGTGCTATGAAAACACAGACTTTGTTTTTTTTCTCCAGAAAGATGAACACTATGTTAAAAGATGAACACATCAAGGCAAGGAGTCAGAAAGGCTGTTATTTACCAACACCAATTAATTATGAAATGCCACACGCCAGGCCCTTTCAAAAATATATCATCAATCCTTGAAGAGCTCTTTCAGGCAGCTTTTATCTCTTCTCTTTTAGAGACGAGGATCCCAAGATCACACAGCAAACCAATCTTCCTGACTCTACCAACAGTTCTCTTTATAACACGATTCTCTACGTAGTAGATGTTCTTTAACCATTGTGTTTGACAGATGGATTAAAGGAGGTATAATTAATACTTGTTCAATTTTGCATTCATGATGGTGTCTTCAATAACTGATTTCTATTTTTAAAGCCCGCTCTGTGCAAGAGTTCACAAGTTGCCATGGTTGGTGGCCAGGAGACACTAGCATCTATGAATATCCAGACATTCCGGTTTTGCAGAAAGCCTCTGGGCTGCAGTTTCAGACCTGGTGATACTATTTCTTTCAAACTGCAGCAGTTGCATCCTCCATCGCACTGTCCTTGCCCTGATGAGGAAGAAAATGAGCTGTGTTTAATCAGGGTTAACAGAGAACACACTGGTCATAATCATCTCCCAGCTGTTGCTACCAGGTGAGGCATGAAGTTGAAGGTCACGGTACAAAGACAGAAGGAAAAACATCTTTCCTTTGTCTCATTTTCTTCCACAATTATAATGGAAGGTCCCCTAACAACCCCTCAAGCCAGAGACAAAATATCCCCAGCATATCTCCTCACATTGGAAGGGACGAGCCCCACATCCATTCTGTACATGGTCAAGAAAACATTAACTGGCTGTAATTATTTAGACTATCCCCTTTAATTTAAACATTGCTTTGACATACATTATGTTTTCTAGTTCTCATTAAGGCCCCGAGAAAAGGCTAAATTATTCTCATTTTACAGGAGAGAAAACTAGGTTTATGCTAGTCAAATCACACAGTTAAGTAGGCCAGGACTTGCACATGGGTGGTCTGACTTTGACCTTTACATCTTACCCTCCACTGCTTATCTCCAACTGGAAGGTCTCTTACAAACATGGCCAGAAAGAAGACACTGGGTACAGCCACCATTCAATAAGGGATGTAACGACACTGACTGGTAGATCAGATGACCAGAGCCATCTCTCTCCTCTTGATCCACGTTCTGTGGCTCAGTCCCTTCATGTACAGCTTTCAGACACACTGATCTTGCTGCTCCCCAGACAGCCCAAGGCTAAGCATGCCCCACCCCCATTTGCTACCGGCCTTTACAAATTTGCTTCCTGCCAAGTTTCTTTACAAAGAACTTACTAAAATGTCATTACCCCTCCTCTAGCTTTCTCTATCACCCTTCCCAGCTACATTTTTCCATATTTCTTATTACCATCTGTCATAATATGAATATTACTGTTTATTTGTATTTTATGTGTCTGTCTTTATGACAGTATACCTTATCATGAAAGGGATTTTTAACCGTCCACTGTATTCCCAGTACCCAGAATTCCCAGTAGCCAGAGACTTCCACCTAATGGAGGGGGTGGCTTGGGGGGGAGGGAGGGGACAAAGTGAGAGAGGAGAGAAGTGGGAGAGGAGAGTAGAGGAAGAGAAGGGGAGGGGGGAAGAAAAAGGAGGGAAGGAGACAAAAGGGGAGAGGAGAGAAGGGAAGGAAGGAAGAGGAGGAGGAAGGAAGGGTGAGTGCTGACCCACTCGCTTCAGGTTGGGGTGTCCGTAAGTCACCTTATTCCTGGAGAAGCTTCTTCCTCTCTGTAAGGAAGGCTCTATATACCCATCATCTAAGATCCATCCCAGCACTGAAGTTCTATCATTCTATATGTTGAGATTCGTTTTCCTTGGTTCCTGGGCCAATGAGGAGACAGTCAGAAGCAGAAAGGAATGTGCCTAGCAGTGGCTCTTCCTTACACGGCCATCATCCCAACTACCCGTATGCTGGGAACACTTAATCTGATCCTCTGGTGAGCAGAAAGCTTTTCCATGTGTTTCTGAGAAATGACTGGGGAAGAAAGGACCTCTTGAACAGGAATATCTTTTCTTAGAGGTTTCTGTTGATCCTGAAAATTCAAAGGTAGATAGATACCAATCCCGTAGACATTATAAATGTCCCTTCAAACTTTAACATGTGAGGAGGCAATACCTAAGGAATAGCACAGTGACTCCAGAAGACCTGAATTTGCTGATGGATGGCGAGGAGAACTTGCACACGTGACATACTTTTCTAAACCTTAGATTTATTCTCCATAAAATGAAGAAATATTGGCATTTGCTTTACAGAGGTTTTTGTGGAAATTAAATGTGACAGGCCTTTAAAGTACTCAGTAAATGTTTAAAGAGTTACAGTTATTGCCGTTCATTTTGTGAAAGGATAATTTTATCAATGATCTATTAACTTCTGAAATGGGTACCGGACTTGTGAATGCCATATCCTAAGTCAAGGAATGAAGCAGAAACTCAAACCACAAAAGCTAATGTGGAATTACAGAGCTTGGAAGTTATGTGACAGCAGTGGGAAGACCAGCTGCGTGAAGTCACAAGAGGTGTGTTGTGGCTCGGAGGTAGGCCATGTTTGGGAGGTGGTTGGATCATGTGTTAATTAGATCAAGTGGATTAACACACTGATGATTTCCTGTGCTGTTAGGAGGGGGGACTGGTTGGAGGGGTGGTCACTAGGGCTTGACCTAGAAGGATTTACCTCCCTCACTAGCTCCTCATTTCTCACTCTGCTTCCTGTCTTGCTTGCGTAAACAGCTTTTCTCTGTCTAGGTCATCCGCCATGCCCTTCCGCCATTGGCAGCAGACCATAACCAGACCCAGACCTCTGAACTGTAAACTAAAACAACCTCTCCTACCTTGAGTTGTGGGCACAGGGAACCATGTTCCAGGGATGGGACAGTCACTCAGAGGCTCCCTAAAGAGGAAAAAGAGCCACAATAAAGTTTCTACAGTGAAGCCAATCACAACCCTCATCTTTCCATGATGGTTTAAGCCATCTGTGAGGTATTGTCTTTTGGGTTTGGATTGTCTCTGCAAAACAGATAGTGTACATCATTTCTTATTAAATCAATGCAACCCTGGCAGACACCAGAGAACTTTGCGCTCTATGCAGCCAAATGATCATTACGTTGGGCTCTTAATTCCTGGCTCAGCCAAGAAAGTTAACAGCAAATGTCAGAGTTGTTTTGGAAAACCAAAGAAAGTACAGAAATCTAAGGCCCAGTCATTAATCAAGACTAAATAAAAACATTGCTTCTGTATCTACAATGCAGACATCTTCTGGATAAACAAGAAGAGTTTTTTTCCTTGTATATAAAACTTTCATTTTTGTGATTACATCATGTCTCAAGACTGGCAGTGGAGCAAAGGAAAATAATTCAGAAAAAAATAGCTTTGTGTCAAAAATAAAAAGAAATCAGTGTAAGTAGAATGAGGATCATTTTGAATTTCTCTCTACTTATTGAGCCAGGTTTTATTTTACCAAATATCACAAAAGTTTTCATATTTGTACAAATTTTGCATTAATTATTAGAAACATAATATTCAATGTTAGATGACTATAGCCATATTTAGAAAGAAAATAACTGATTATTTTTAATTATTATACTTAATAGTATATGTTTATGACACATAAAAATTCCATTCAGCTTCAGAAATTGGTGCATATACATATTACATCTTAATCATTCTTACGAGCAGAAAAGAACACTGCCTTAAATGCAACTTTCGTTACTCAATAAACTGCACATTTATGAATGTAGCCTCCTAAATAACCTACCTTTGGGATCACTGTACTCCTGATTCAATGTTTGACTTGTGATGAGTTTTAGCAAAGTTGAGAATATTTTCTTCAATGAGGGAAAAAAGTATTTTCTTTAAAGAACTAAGGAATACACAAATAGCATCTCCTCACTCAATGCCCGTGAACTCCAAAGTGGAAGCTGGAGCTTGCTGTCACAGGTCTCTCTGCCTGCACCCAAGCGAGCACATTTCACGTCGCACTGCTATTTCTGTCTCTCTAGTTAGGCTGCCTGCCCTTGAGGACTGACGTGTCCTCATTTCATCACTATTGTGGTGGCCTGGCACATATTTTTAAATTAATAAATGAATGATTGATGAGGTAGTAACCCCAGGAATGTAAAATCATATAAGGTTTGAATGATCCTGTAAGTTAGTTGGAAAGAAAATGTATGTGGGCCTAATAACCATCTAAGAGCTGAAATACCATCAGGCGCTAACCCTTTTTTAAGGAATTATACCTGAATGATGGTAATCATGGAATGAAAGAGGATGGTACAACAGGCAAATTAACAATTATAGCCCATGAATCGTATGGAGCTGCTTTTGGTCAGGCAGGTGCTTCACTAGCCTTGGATGGAGCCTGTAGGATACATGCAGGTAAGGAGACTTGTAGAGGTACAGGTAAGTCAATACCCAGATAACAGTCTAATTTCTGGGGATTAGAGATGACTATGGATAGGTTGGAATTCAGATATGTGTTTATTGTAATGAGCCTTGATTGGCTGACTTTCAGAATCAAAGAATCAGCCCATATTCTCTGCTTTATAAAGGTAGGTTCATGGCAGCAATTATTGTTCAACTGATTGGCTATAAAATGATTAATTGTTGCCAGAGCTACCATACAATTATTTTTTCTTACACTTGTGGATTTTTTTTTTTTTTTGAGACAGGGTCTTGCTGTCTCATTCTGGCTGATCTTGAAGTCACCATGTAGTCCAGGGTGGCCTCAAACACACAACAATCCTCCTGCCTCAGCCTTCTGAGTGTTGGAATTACAGGTATGCACCAGCACATCTGACTTATGTAGTGCTGGGGCATCAAACTCAAGGTCTTGCACTTGCTAGACAAGTGTTTTAGCTGCTGAGCTATGCCCTAAGCCTATGGAAACATATTTAACCTTTCTAAATTGTGGCTTTTTCAAAGATGATGCTCACCAAGAATTTACACGGTGTTTGCCACAGAGCAAGTAATAAGTTATGTTTATATATGCAATATATGCACAAAATATTTTTCTACAAGGTTGGCTAGAGCTCCTGTGAAATGTGACCTAAATGCTTTTTCCAGGACATCATGACACATTATCTACTACTTCCTCTCTTCTCTAAGACAGAGCTCAAACAAACTTGTGTTTTCTAGGCTTGTGCTTTCTTCTAACCTTCCTGAGCTCACCTTGGACCTTGCCAGCGTGAGACACATAGACAGATAGGCTTTAGTGCCCTGGGAGAAGGTGGGAAGAGCACATCTTCCCTCCCACCTCATTATGAAGTGTGCGCCTACCTGCTTTGCCATGCGGCTGGTATGATCTCCGACCACGTAAACAGCATATTCCCTCCTGTTGACATTGATCTTGGCCACACGATCTACTTTGGCTAATAGACTACATGATGCATGTGGATGCGAGCAAAAGATTTAGGCCTAATTACCGAACTTGGCTTGGCTTTGTACACCTCTGCTATGTACCATGAAAGCAAAATACTCCATGCAAGAAGAATGAAGACACATGTGGACCAGGCCCGGACTCAAAGTACAGACCGAACCCAAGCCCTGCTCAGAAGCAGACTCCCAAGAACAAGAAGTGCTTCTTGGCGTCAACCAGCATTTCAAAGTTGTTTCCTATATGGCAAAAGATGACCAGCGTGTGAGTGAAAGACATGAGGCAAAGCCTGGTTGCCTGTAAGATGGAAAGGCAAAGTGGAACAGGAACCAGTGGAAAAGATTAGCCTTAGGGGAAAAAATATTGCCTCTGCTGTTTTACCTCTGCTTCAAGAGGAACATTAACACATCTGCTGACTCTCAGAATGAAACTTAGAGGCCTCACAAGAGCCTGAGTAGGGGGCTTTATGGAGAGACAGGCAGAGCAAAAACCATAGGTTAGTACTCAGTGCCTGGTACTTAACAAGTCAGAGCACTGAAGGACTGAGTGTGACATGAGCTGGAAAGTCCACTCAGAGCTAGGGATTATCCAAAAGAAAAGAGGGGACCAGAGTTCCTGGTCGTAGAACAATCTCCTTATGAAACTTTTGATCTTGCTATGGACTTGATTCAATGTAGGATTAAACTCCATTCTTCATGTACATATATGGGAACAAAGGAGTAGATACTTAGTAAAAGCTGAAGCATCTCTGATGTACAACTGGAAAATAGATACAAATAAAAATGAGTCAGGCAATGTCTAAAAAGTATAAAAGTCAAATCCGGTCTGTTCAAAGTAAGCGTAGTTTTTTGACAGAAACAATGAAGACAACTTAATACCAGATTATACTACAGCCAGGTTTTCTCCTAGAAACAGATTTCTGAGAATGATGCCATGCTTTCAATGGTTGTATCATTTAAAAGTCTTTGGTTGAAAGCAATTAATCTGACATTGGTTAACCTAGGAAAATAATAAAGGAAATTTGGTCTACCCTATGATGAGATAATCAAGGTGGATGTTAGAGCACCTCTGGGCATATTTACCTAGACTAGTGAACAGGGTCATGGGGTGGGGTAAGCTTCAATTGTTTTGTCCCTATTTCCTTGCCTATAAATTTTCAAACCCCAGGCTGGTGAGTTAGGTTGTGTTGGACTGTGTCATGTCTCCCTGCTGCACAAAGATTGCAAACAATAATGAGATAGATTATGGGGGCAGCAAGGGAACTGAACTGGTAAAAGCATAAGAATTGAATGCTAGATGGAAAAAAATAGTATAAATAGATAGATTTTGTTTTGGTTATTAATGTGTGTCACGAGGACTTGGCTCAGCACTTGTCCATCCGTGAGCCTTTCACAAACATTTGTTAAGTGAATCTTGAATTAATGACCAATGAATGAGAGATCCCAGATGCACTGGCAGGCTCCTCCCGTTGTCTTCTAGAAAAAGATGATGATGTTCTGCTCTTCTTCCTTGGAACCAAAATATCT
Organism: Ctenodactylus gundi; assembly: GCA_004027205.1. Classification (NCBI taxonomy): domain Eukaryota; kingdom Metazoa; phylum Chordata; class Mammalia; order Rodentia; family Ctenodactylidae; genus Ctenodactylus; species Ctenodactylus gundi. The sequence continues at coordinate 143,959 of PVKB01002314.1, forward strand.
GCCCTTTGTCCCAAAATAAATTTAGATGACCATGATAGAAATTATTTAGAAAATGTATTCCTTTATATAAATACAGGAAAGTTGATTTCTCCCCTACGTGAGTTTGTTGAATACTATGGGGTCATCCATGCTGTTAAGTACCTTGCATGAATGATTTCATTCTATCTGATCTTAAAATCCTGTGGCAGATGTTATTATACAATGCTGTAGTTCCACAGCTGGAGAGATGAGAAATGCAAGTGGGGTGTGGAGATTTGTCTAAGGTGTCATCATATGTAACTGAGTAGAGATTTAAAACCAAAATTTCATCACTCTTCTCTCTATATATCAATAGCTGTTCTGATTTTTCCAATCACAAATGATGTTGCAGACTTCAGAGTCATCGCTGTGAGCATAAACTTTCTTTAAAACATTAATGTACAATACAGAAAAAGTGGCAAGTCATACTATATGAGTCTTGTAGTGGAGAGGATAGAAAAATAAATTTTTGTATTATAAAATCAAATAGCACACCCTCAGGGTGTGTTACTTTTGATTAAATATATTTGAAGTCTGTCTAAAATTCCACACAGCTCTGATTACTCACATTAGATACATTTCCATAAAATTCCTATTAATTTATGAGTATTTCAATTTATTTTACAACAAAAACAAACTTTTTTGTAAAAAGTTTAAAAAGTTAAAATCCCAAAGATTTGATAGCAACCAAGACAAAATGTCTCTGCGAAATCAAAATACAAACTCAGAAGTTTAAATTATGTATTACAGATATCTAAAAATTTTAGAATTCTCTTTTCAGAAGTTTAGAATTGAATGAATAAAATAATTACTTTGGGAAATTTTTAATTTTTGTAATAGAAGAATGATTCATGAGCCTCCCTGAATATACCCCACACGGTGGGATGACTTGCCCTGGCCACCAGGCCTGCGTTATGCATTTTGTTATAAAACTGTTAATTTCTCTACACAAAGAATAAATTCAGCAAGTGCAGGGTATATTTTCCCCCACTCAAATTGCTATCTCTAAGACAAGATTTTTAAGCATGAATTGTTTAGATATACTTGCTTTACTTTGTGTGGTTTTACTAGATAAGAATTCAAACTTTCACTTTGGCTCAGCAAAAGAACTTTGAGAGATAATAACGTTTTCCACGCCAGGGAATGACTTTGACCTAGTAATTACTTATCAACTAGAATGCTTCCAGTTACTGTTAACCAAAACAAGTGAAAGTCTTCTTAAGTGATAAGACCCTTGAAGACTATTTCACCAAGAAGCTCTGAGGTACAGGGGTCCAGAGTTGGTTAATTCAGCAGCTTGTTGATAGCAGAGCTCTGGCCTCTTCCGCAGGTTGAATTTTGTCCTTGGGTTTGTGCCTTCTCAGACAAAAAAAACCCAAGAAGGTCCCTAACCTAAGGTCCTCTCTGTCTTCAAAGTCCTTCACAGCCTTTCTCTCAAGTCTCCTGGCTGGAAGTAATTCACTTGCCTGGGTTTTCTTTTTCTTCCCTAGAGTTTTTCATTTGTTATTCATTTGTTATGTTTTGATTAGCACATAATATTTGACCACATTAGTGCTGTACGATGTGATTTATTGATTCATGTGCATATTAGGTAATGAAAAATTTAGGTCATTAAATATCCATCACCTTAACCTTTTACCATTTGGGTTTCAAAAAAACCTAGAAGCTTATGCATACTAAGGACCCTATTACTGAGACTTATCTCTTTGTATCGAGTACAATCAAAATTCTCTCTTGCACTTTAAAATAATGACCTTAATACATTGTTGCTTATGTCTCTCAGCTTTTCTATTTCTGAGACAAAGTCTTCAATACCCACAATGGAAAGGAAGAAAGGGTTAATTTAGCTCATGGGTTTAGTGGGCTTTGTCCATGGTTAGTTGGTTACCAAGGAGAAACAGCACAGCAGAGCTGGGTCACTTCCTGGTAGCCAAAAAGCAGACCAGAGGGGAAAAGCCAGGGACAGACAGAGCCCCAGGGGCACGGCCCACCCCTCCCACGAGCCCCACCTCTTAACACTGCATTCAGCTATGAACAGGAGTGGACTCATCTCTCGATGAGCCGAGCTCCCTGATGATTACCACCCCTCCAGGAGTCTCTTAATGCAGCTAAGATGACAAGATTAAGTGGCACACAGTTGATTACGTTCACATTGCAGTGCGTGTACTCTAAGGAAATCAGTCAACTTGTCAAAAAGCCGCTCACATTTCTGTGTTCATTTTAACAATATTCACAATATTCTGGATATGGAATCAACCTAACACAATAAATCGCTGTTCCATCATAAGAGGTGAGCAATCTTGCAACTGAGACAACATGATCAGTTGCCTCGTCTTACTCCCTTAATAGGCAAAGAGAATGGGGCAAATGAACTGATATTCATCCTCTGGGCTGAGAAGAGACCCTTGGATCTCGCACGCAGCCCCAGCGGATAAGTTAATACAGCGGTGGCTAAGAAAAACATAGTACTCACACTGAATGGGATTCTATCTAGCTGGGAAAAAAAAAAGAGAGATGAAAATCTTGTCATTTGCAACACAACAGGCAGAACCTGAGATCGTGTGAAAGAAACTAGACTCAAAAAGAAACATATCACGTGATCTCACCAAATGTGGCGTGTACGTACTCAGGGGAGTTGGGAGCAGAACAGGGCTGCCAGAGGCTTTGGTCTCTTATCCTAGTAAGAGCGAGGGAGATGTGGGGAAAGGCTGATCAGTGATTAATTGGCTGTGGTTAGACAAGGTTAAGAAGTCCTGGCGTTCTAGTCCATGGTAAAGTGATTATCAATAATGACAATGTTATGTTTCAAAAACTAGAAGGAAATTTGAATGTTTGCACTACAGGGAAATAAAAATTTGAGGGGAAAGGTATGCTTACCTTGACTTAAACACCATGTATACATGCAGTAAAATAGCCCGTGATGTCCCATATACATGCTCAAGAAGAGAATCTGTGTCCTACTTATATTTTAAAATAGCCTCATTATATTAGGCAGCTCCCAAGTAACGGAGAATTAGATTCATTAATTTCTCTTTTAAAATGTGCAAGCATGTAGATGTTTTCTTTACAATGGCAGAAAAACGGGAATCTCCCTGTGCTCTCGTTTGGATCTGGAGAGTCCCCAAAAACCTCCTGCATTTGGATGTAGTGGAATAGCTATGAAACCCTGTGCTGATGGAAGAGGGAGCCTGGCGAGAAGGGCTGGGTGCTTGGGGTGTGACCTGGACAGATTGTGTCAATTTGTTGAGATTGAGGGTGAGCTCTGATGTATATTACTTACTGACTCATGACCAGGAAGTGGGGCGCCCAGCCTGGGCGTGGAAGGCACAACTGGCAGCTTGAACTAACGAAGGCAAAAGAAACATTTTTATAGCTTCTTTCGGTCAAAACTCTGTCCTTGCTTGCGTCTCCAGAATCAATTGGCTCCTGCTTCTTTTGGCTTCTGTCTGCCACGCTGTGAGCCACTCTCCAGCCTCTGCCAGCTTCTGCTATTGCTGGCTGCCCATGAACAGACTTAGACTTTCTCAAACTCTGAGCTAAAATAAACCTTTCCTCCATTAAGTTGTGGATGTCAGGTATTTTGCGCCACCAATGAGTAAGTAACTAAGACACCATAACATTTTCCCCTTCTGACATGGACTTCCCATTGGAAGGAGGAATAGTAGGATTTTCAACTATTGTGAATTCGTGTAACAGTCTCACTCCAACGTAAAGAAGACTTTATACTTTCAGGTAGTGAAAATAATTGAAAAGTATTTGAAAAGCAAAATGAATTCATTATGCTACAGTTTGACAACCTCCCACCTGTGTGAAAGACATGACATTGAACTCTCCTGATAAAGAATTATAAAGAAAGTCATTAAATCCACATACTGCAGAGACAGAGAGGGAACCTCCTGGAGTCACCCAGCCCAACTTCTGCCTTTCAACTAGGCAAATAATGAGACTATATCACACTGAAAATATCTGCAGGAAAAGATCATCTGTAATCATCAGCATGGCGCCTTTCTAACTAATGTTAACTCCTCCAGGTCCCTGGCCTGGCCACTGTGCATCTGACTCAAGGTGATTCTTATAAAAGGGCCTTTCCTTGGACTCCAGAAGCCAGGGAGATGCCCGTCTCTAAGACGCTATTCTGCACAGTAACTCAGACCTAACCCTCCTGTGACATCTGCTACCTCTTCTTTGTCTTTAGAGGATTTTATTAGATAATAAATCCCCAATTTATTCATTCTTGTTAGAATTATTTTTAGAACACAGCAAGCCAATCTCTGAAAAAATAAACCATGCACAAATGATTCCTTAAATTGACATCACCCTTTGTGGTTTTGCAAAAGTAGGTCGTTTCTACAGAAATATGTGTACAAGTATGCCAAGACGTATGTACAAGGCAGTAGGGTGCCGTGTTGTTGATACAATGACTATTGACAACAGAATTCATGACCATCCATAAACTCACAATTAAATTGTTCTCTATACAGAAAATGGAACATTAGGCAAGTCATTTTTTAAATGGGGTAAATGAATGTGCCTTAATATAGAAACCTACATCATGAATTATTGTATTAGATATTGTATATTATATCTAAGCAAGATGTGGAACAATATCTATCCTTCATTCCACGCTTACTTTAGAAAATACACGTTACATGAGTTCAAAAGTCTCTGTAAGAGTACAACAGTCTGTTAATAATTGTTACTTATAAAGAAAGTATTAAACAGTGATACTTTTCATTTATATAATTATGTAGTTGGATAAATATGCTTATAATTTCAAATAATCAAAAATTTAAATATTAAAATTTTGAAATATTTAACTCATTATCTGATTGGTTGTCTGGTAAAGTAATTAAACAAAATTGTATTAGAGGTAAGTAGTGATGGCTGGTGAGCAGGTAGGCTAGGTTGGGATACCCACTCTGGTAACAGTTCACTATGCATGCTTAAGCAAGAGACTTCATCTATAAAGTGAGAGTAACCATAGTGCCAATTTATATTGTAAGAGTTAAATAAAAGATCCTGCAGAAGAAATTCCAAATAAAACAGTACTTGGAACACAGTAAAGGTTCAATTAATGTTAGCACAGAGGGAGCACAGAAATAAAAGATGCTTAATAAACTTAGTCTAACTAGTTAGTCCCAGTGCTGGGATCAGAACTTAGGCTGCCCAGCTCCTGGTAAAGTTGCCTTTGAATGACAGATTTTATTTTTCTCTTTCATATAATAACTATATTAGGACTTCAGCTCAGTCTGGCTTACTCCAGTCTCCATTCTAGAGGAAACAGTCTCTAGGATTGGAACAGCATAAGAAGAAAACTTTAAGAAGAAAGATGAGAATTTCAGGAAAAATTTTCAAGACATAGGAACAAGAATTTATTCAATAAATCCAACGTGTTCTCTTAAACTTCATCTCCGAGTGCCAGCAAGACGTGTGTACTGTGAACTGCAAAGAAATAGACATCTGCTAGCAAAACTCGACCTGAGAAAGTATTGCAAAAAAGAATCTTCCAAAACACGAATAAATGCCATACCAATTTTAGAGAAATTCCCCACAGCTCAAAAAATTGTTCATTATGGATTAAGTGTGTGCATTTTGTGGTAATTAATATTCCCTGCCAACTTGATTAGCTTGAGAGGTACCAAGGAGATTAATAAAGCACACATTAGGGCATGTCTGGGAGGGTCATGGGGGTTATGAATACGTCTCTATTCCTGCCACATCTGGTCCCCAGTCCCTTCTTCTCTGGCTTTTTCCCATCTCGCTCTGCTGCTTCTATACCATGAGCCTCAGCTTTCCCCCGCCATGTCGTTCCGTCATAATGTTTGTGACTTTGAACTGGACAAGACTGGACTGAAGTCTCTGAAACCGGGAGCCGAATTTAACATCTCCTTTCCGATGTGTCAGGAATTTTGCCCCAGTAAGAGAAAACTGACCGAGGAGCACTGCAGTAAGGCTCCACACTAAGTCATCAGCACAAGGGAGCAGCAAAGCCCTTTGGGAAAGGGTCTGAATTTCCAGAAAATGTAGACCTACTTGGTACATTTCAAGTATTCAACAAATATTTGAGTGAATAAATAAAGGTATATCTCATATCTGAGTGCAAGATTGCAAATCTTTCTTTGGGCTGTCCTCTTACAATGTACTGAGAAACAAACACATGAGTTTCGATTTAATTTAAGGCCTTTGCGTCAATTACTAGTGTTTCTCTTTTTTCACCAGCAGACATACTAAGCACTGAGAAACGTAAACAAACAATTACTTTCTGACAAAAATTCATGAAGGGCTCTGGCCCTCAGGTCTGGGACCAGCCTCATTCCCTTCTCAGAGCTTAGTTACCTGTGTAGATCACTGATTTGCACAGTGATCTACACACTTTACCTCCCATTCAATATATCCCGGTACTGCTTTTTCTCTTCTCGTCCCTGGCCTGAGAAAATGTTCTTTCTTTCACCCACATTAACGACACAATGCAAAGGATTTGGGGTGCTTTGAATAACTTACCGCTTTTGTCTCCTGCCTTCCTCCGAAGCACGGGGTGTTTCTTTTCTTTTTTCTTAATTCCTTGCAACTAAAGGCTACCTTTTTTTTCTGTGTCTACTAGAAAATATCTATGGAATTTTCACAATCATAAGGAATCTAGGTTGAAATTCCACAGGACAAAAAAAAAGAGCTTCTGCATGTCTCTACTCCTGCCAAAGCACCAAGATTCTGAATTAAGGGAAGAAAATGACCAGGAAGTAGCACTATGAATACAAGAGGACAATTACTTGGTTTTGCAAATGCTCTAGTCAAGAATATTCAATTACTTTGCCTGGGCATTTTTCTGACTTACAGTACTTCCCTTTGTTCTGTCAGCAGAAAGTTATTTCAGAGGCAGCAACACATTGTCACAAAGTTTTCATGGAATAATGCTTTCATTGTGAAATTATCATTTCAATATTTTGTATGTTATATTTATTTAACCAATTCTGTTACCTTTTATTATACCAATTTGAAATTCACTCTATATTTTAGTTTTTGGAAGGTGTTTTATAACTGTCTGGCTTTTAAAAGAATTCAACATTTGATCACCTTATTATGATCTGTGTGTCTTGCCCTTTTTGGGATTAAAACAAAAGGGTCTTCAGAAACTCACTGCAACTTGCTTGGCTCCTGGGAGCCTTGACACCAACTCATGGCACAATCTGCAGACTTCTGTCATAGTGTACTCAAAGCAAGTTGACTTTCTTGCATGCTTTGTTTTATTTAAAAGATAAATATTCTGGCTCTCTGCATACACCCTACACCAGTACTCAATAAAAAAGAAAAATCCAGTCTTCCAATGCATACCCTAGATGGATTTTAGGACTTCTTCACAAAAATTCTGGCAGGAGAGAAGGATTTTGTGCCAAAAATGCCAATAAGCCAATAAGCCACTTACTTTGTTTCAGAATTTAAAAAAAATCAGCTTCAGATCTCTACTGTGATCAAATCATTTGTCTTAGTTACTTTCCTGTCACTGTGATTCAATATGCAACACCCACAATTTAAGGAAGGAAAGACTTATTTTAGCTCACAGTTTCAGATGGTCAGAGTCCATTCATGGCCAGCCAGCAATGGTGGGAGCACATGGCGATGGCAGAGCCTGCTCCTCTTGGCATGGCAGATAGAGGCCAAGTCAGAGAGGAAGGGGTGGAGCTACCCTTTCAGGTAGCGCCCCAGTGATCTGCCCCTTCCTGGCCACAACCCAATGTTCCACCCTCTCAGACCAGGCCCCACCTCTTAATAGCACGTGGGTATTTATTTCACAGTAGCTAAATAAATACATGAGGCTTTTGAGAGAAGCTGCATACCCAAATTATAACACAATTGAAAATTATGGTGAAGCATGAATCAATAGAGACCTATCACCCCTTTTGGAAGCCAGTATTATATTTACAACTTGAATAGGTCTTAATTGTAAAGAACAAAAGCTATGGAGTCAGACAGAGTAGAGCCTAAGTTTGTCTCCACTCCTTACTGTCTATAGGAACTTGGGTAACAAGTCTCTTCTCTTCTTTAGTCTCTTCTGTGCTATGCAGTGAAGTCACCCTTTACAAACATCTTGTGGAGTTAGTGGGAAGACCAAATAAAACTATTGGTATAAAATTAGCTACCATGACATCTGACACTCGATAGAGGCTTGGCGAAAATTAAGTCTAATGATTCATTCATTCAATCATTTTTTACATTTTCAATAAATATCAGTGCCAAGAACACAGAGAGAGGAAAAGAGAGAAAAAATCTTTATTTCTGAGGCCTGACGTCTAGTAATAGTAATAATAAATGAGATGACTATAACTCACTATGTGCCTGTGCAGTGCTGGGGAGACAAAAGCAAAGAAGGGAGGAAAATTGAAAGAGTGTAGCAGTGGTAGTAGCTGTATTTTTTAATTGGTGAGAGAAGGCCTTATTCTGAAGATGCTGATTAATAAAATGGTCTCCACATTTAATTTTATATGCCTAACTGGTAACATTTATGAAATAAAAACTTAAGAGTATAAGCTCTATAATGTCAAAAAATATTAAATTTATTACATTTTTAAAACACCTTTAGTAGGAATGTTTGATTGCATGTGCTCAATAAATAATTACTGAGTGTTGATTGTTGAAAAATGAATATTAACATCATGGAAGACATTATGTGGAATATACCAAAAACATCTGTGTTCCCAGAAAAAATACCAATATATCAAACAAACAGAGAGAAAAAAAAACAATAAACTATAATCAGGCTTAAATTGTTCAGAGTAGCAAATATTTGATGTACTTGTTTGTGGTTCCTGTTCCCAAGTCTTCCGTCACCACCAGTATCTCCCTGGGGACTAGCTGCATTCCTTGCTCCTGTGTGGTGCGGAACAGACTATGAAGTCCCTCAGCTGCCAGGCATCTGATGAATGGAGCTAGATGAACACCTGGCCGAGGGGTCCAAACCACGCTGATCAGCAATCTTTGTGGTCTCACTTGAAGAGCAATCAAGCCAACCAGATTCTTTCCTTAAGCAAACAAGGCAAGAAGGAAAGTTACCTGTAATTACAGGTTAGTTATCAATAGGTGCTTGGTCTTAGAGTTTTGGCTGGAGTAGCTATATTGGAGCCTTATGGTATGAGGAATTCAGGATTCACAGAGAGTTGGCTGGGAGAGAGATCAGAGTCGTTGTGCAGAGCTATGGTTTGAGAACCAAACGGGGAAAGCAACTGGTTCTTGAGACTGACTCTGCAGCCAGGTTGTTCAGTCTTGGGTTGTTTTGAGACGTCTTTGTGTAATTTAGGGCAATTTCTTTTATTTAATTTTTTTACTTTAATTAAAGAAAGCTTCTTTTTCTTCTAACCCCAAAGCACACACTCTTGGTCATCACCTGTTTGCTATCATTTCAAATACAACATCTTAATTAATCAGGAACACAATCCTATTACCAATTTACTTTTAGAAAAGAAAATAATTGACAGTTAAAAATGATCAATTCACCCGAATTTGAGTAGCTACGAAAGGAAAGAATTTGAAGTTTGAGTTGATTCCAGCCCAAATCTAGTGTTTTTTATCCATTTCTGGTGGGACAGAATATAAGTCTCGGAGCTATGGAAACAGCCTCTTTTGGATAATAGTGTACAGAGAATGCTTCATTCATGGGTGAAAGATTTGAGCCATCTTAAAACATGGGCAGAATTGAGATGCAAGTACAATTTATGCTTTAGAAAGCAGTGATGGATTGGCTATTCCAGGGACAGGTGCACCATGACCAAAATCGTGATCACGATATCAACACACCAAGCAAGACCAGGGAAACATTTTGTTTTCCATAAGTGAAAAGAAACATCATTTGGAGGATAATAAAAAAGTGAAGATAGTGGCCTCTTGTAAAAATCAAAGTGTCTGCCCTCGCATAGCACTGTTTAATGATTGTTAAATATTTTAGTACCGTAGTACAATGTGTATGCAAGTGGTCTCATTCCTGTAATTTAGGGGTTGGACTCTAAGTACAGATATTATCTTAGAAGGAAACAAAGCCTGCCCCCAGTGTTTCTATATTTCTTTCTAATGTCCCATTCTCCTTCCCCTCCACCTGCTCAAAATAGAAATCTTCCTGACTCTAGGGAAACCATGGTTTCTAACCATTTCTAACTTTAAAAATGCTGATAATATCACTATGAAGTGAATTGAGATTCAGCCTGTGGTCACGAGATAGATGGAGCTCTGGCCATCAAGGACAGGTGAGGTTGTTTAGCCACATAGATGAGATACAATTTTTAACACCATTGTAAAAACCAAGTACAATAATGCTAATAATTTTTAAAGTCATTTCAAGGAAACTACCTACAAAGTAATCAAATCTCCTGGAAAAGAAGACATGATACATCGTTATTCTCTTCTTAAAACTCCATTGCTTTTCTAATTGTATGTATCTTGTTCCGCTATTTAGTGAAGGCTGCTTAAGGCAAAACTTTTGTCTTTCCAACTGAGATGGATCACAATACCTTGTGAGAGACACTAAAAACAATGTTAAATTTTTATGTAGTATTAGAGTGAGGACCCTCAGCTTTTAAAAAAGAGCTTCTAATAGTAATAATTATTTTTAAAATCGTAAACAACCAACTTGTGATTCCTCTGAATCTCTGCCTGCAGTCCTGTTTCAGCAGAGTTTATGTGTTTTGTGTATGTGATGGGGCAAGAACCGGGAAAAGGTACCTTGGAAGATCAAACACATTTTAAAAGATTCTCACACAAATGACAAATTTCTGTTTTAACTTTCTTTATAAAGTTAAGCATTAAACATATAAAGCAACAGTAGCTCTCAACTAGGAAGTAGATCATTTTGCAGTAAAGGCCAAGGGTCAGTGTGCTCGGACCACCATGGTGTTTGGATTCAGTTCTGTTTCTGCAAGATTGACCGTGAGCTCTACCATGAGTGGCTCTGAAGACGGGGTAATGAGATTCAGCATTTTTCTGCCCCATAAAACTGAGATGATTAAAGCCAGGCATCAACCAACTCTAATTCACCTCCCCATCAAAAATAATGACTCCATGTAATGGAAATGTTCTGCCTGGAGAGCACCCTTTGAAAGCACTTGGCTGGTAGCAGAGTTCCTGACACCCACAGGCAATACCTAACCTAGCCATAACCCACTTTGAACCTTTCCATCAGAATCGCTAATGTTTTATATCTGTCTTTTCTTTATGGCTGCATAGTATTCCATCGCATATAGGTACCACATCTTCTTTACCATTCTTCTGTTGATGAGAGGGCAGATTGCTTCTAGGATTTAGCTATTATGGAATATTTGAATGAAAATGTGGCCACATTGAGTCAATAATGTTCAGGACCAAACACAAAAAAACTGACTATATAAAGGTATGTCTTATGAAATTCACAAAAATAGTGGCATGCAAAGGCCCCAACACAGGTGACGGGGTAGAAAGAGAGGCAATGAACTCCTAGGAAAGAGATGAACATCTGAAAATGGAGGGGGCGGGGGAGGGGGTGTGTGGACAGACATTGATTCCCCTAACTCCATGTCTTTCATATGTTACAGAATTTGGAATCATGGATACATAAAAATTTAAAACTTAAAAAGAATCACTAAGGCTATTTAAGTGGTCTGAAGGCTTCTTAATTCTCCAGTACAATGCAAGTATTTATTTTTGATATGTAGATTTCTTGGGAATGTGTGATGAGGGCAGGTAAGAAAAGAACAGGCTACTAGCATCTATCACCTCAGCAGACCCAAAGCCTAAGCCACCAGCCTTTCTCCCTCCATATAACTAGTTTCGTAAAAACATGAACCTACAATTTCTTTACTCACAGCTTTGGCTAAAAGCCACGTGTCCCTATTGAATATCCTTGTGATTTTGACTTCTACAAAGTAAAATTGTACCCAATGGCTTGGCAAAAAGCTGATTAGCCAATAATCCTCTCTTCCTTGATACCGACCCTAGCAAAGAGTGTTGCAAGAGCCAACCTCCTGGAAATAGAAGGGATCGGGGCCATGTTGGGATAGAGCTGTCCCAATGGGACTCTGCCAGCTCAGAAACACACTATGATTAGGATCTTCAAAATTGACACAGGTTTATCAACCAAATACTTTTAAATCTAATCCTTCCTCCCATCTTGCTAAGATGGTGTGGTGGTTCATAGTAAGTCTCAGCCTGCCTGAGGTAAGGGGTAGCCAAACAGCCGATACAACATTTATGACTGTATCTGAGAGGATGCTTCTGGAAAGGGTTAGTGTCTGACTGGTAAGCCAAGATCTCCCTGGCGTGTGTGGGCATCAGCTAGTTCCTGAGGGCCTGCATGAAACAGAGACTCAGGAGGACTTTCTGCTGAGCTGAGCTCTCAATCTTCTCCTGCCTCAGACAACATCCGTTTTATTCTTGGGCCTCCAGGTCTGGGCTGGGGACTTGCACTGTGGTTTCCTCTGGCCCTCAGGTCTTAAGGACCAGAACAGCAGTGCATCTCCAGCTTTCCTGGGCCTCTAGCTTCTAGATGGCAGATTATGGTTCTTCTCAGTCTCCATAACTGCTTGAGTCTATTTCTTGTAGTAAGCCTCTGTCTACATCTATATCAGTAGATGACAGACAGAGATTGGTAGATTTCTTTTCTTGAGGAACCCTTACTAATTCAGACAGGCTCCTTCTAGGTTTCTTGAATGTTCATATAACAGGAGAAAATAACAGATGACTCTTGGGCAGCTGTAGAGGAAAAGCTATGGTATTTCTACCTTCTCCTTCACTCCAAGGGGGTGTCTGGGTGCAATGTTTTATCCATGACTTGGACAGTCTTCCTTTGACAGCCACCTCCTGTGAAGATTCTCCACTATTGTTCTAGTTCAATTCAAATGACCTTGGGTTCTTTCACTGATTCTCCATATCTAGACATGGTAGTGGCCCTCTCTCTGCAAGTCTCTGGGGTGCTTCATCACCCTATTCATTTCCTCATTCTTCCATCACCTCTACAACTCCTTTCTTGCCTTAATTTCCTTTAATTTGAAACAACTATGGTGGTTTGAGCTTTTTTTTTTAGTGAACTTGTCTAATACATGATGGTTTAAGATAGAGCTAACATATTGGAAGTGGTATCTTTCCAATGTACCTGAGTGATTTGAGTCTGACCTGAGTCTGAAATATGAGATGACCACCCAAATCACTAACAGATATTTTTTCCAAAGTTGATATTCCTGAACCCTCACTTAAGATCTCTGGATGGAAAACCCTACATGTGTCATATTTTAAATCTGTAAGGATGAATCCAAAGTACACATGCTGGACAAAGACCACTCTTCTAAAGATAGGGTAATAAGTATTTAAAACAAAGCTAGTCTTAGAGGCTCATCATGTTGGTAGTTTTTTTCAAAATAATGGAATTATCTGTGCTGGTTAACTACCTCCACACCCACATCTGTTCTCTGCCTTCTCATGCCCTGGGCTGGGGACTGTCACCTGTGCTCCTGTGCCTCTGGCTTCCGGTTTGGCTTGATCAATAGGAGACACTGCTTGGACATCAGAAAGTGATAATCGAGAGAAGTTGGGTCATTTATTCATCTCCTGCCTCCCCCGCTCGGCCTCTGGGTTATGACCTTACCTTTACTACTAATCTTGACGAATACAATTTTACATTGTTTTTTTTTTTCAGTTTATTAACCACCTGACAGTATTTTGAAGCAGTTAAAGAAATGCCAATATCGCAGGGTTGTCTCATTATACCCTTCCTAAAGTGTGTTTGGGAGAAATGTCATCTGGTTCGTGAAATAAGAAGATGTGTGAAGCTCATGAATGTAAAATAAAATGTTAAAAAGAGATCTACAATATTCATATATTTCTGAAGATAATTTAAAAATCTTTTTCATATATATAGGAGAATGTTGCTACTGTAAGAATCATTTTAATAATAGTAACAGAGATACGTTGTATTTTATTTCCCTGGGCAGAGGCCAAGCCATTCCGTTCCTTCTTTACCTTAATTGTATGCTTTGGTTCATTCATTCTGACCGATTTGAACTGGCCCACAACAACCCATGATTCCTCTAAAGTCTACTTTCTCTTTCTCTGCATCGTCTGCATGAAAATATTTATTTGTCCCTGTCCTATGGTGAAGTAATGTCACTCACCTCCAACGTTCTTTATTAAGAACTATTCAGTCCAGATGAGGAAAGAATCAAGGATACAGAAGCTAGATATCACAGGATAATTCCCCACATGGACAAAAGCCTACACTGACCTGGTCCCAGCAGGGAAAAGTGGGCAAAGTCATCACTGGTGTTGTCATCTGTGCCCTTGATATTCTGTCGGCATTGGCACCTGTGCCCTAGGCACTCACCTTGTCCTCCCCTCACTTCACGGACGGCATCACCCGATTTTCCACCAGGTGCCTTCGTCTCCCTGTATTTTTGTTGCCTGCATGTCTCTTGTCAAGGGGAGCCACATCTGAGTTACAAATTCAAATAAAGGTGCCAAATATTATGTAAATTATACTAGCTGTTAAATAAAGGAGACAAGGCTAAAATAAGAAATGAAATTTCTAAGCAGAGAATTCCAGGCATCTTGGAATGCGAAGTTGATGTGAACTTGGATCATTATGCTTTATGAACTGGCATTGGGACCTGAAATTTTCCTACTCCGGATCATTAAAATGAATTAACACTGAGGTAAAGAGATTGAAAATGAAACAGAAGGGCAGGAGAGAAAAATGCCAAGCATCTGTGGCTAAGAAAACCTGCACAAAACAGAAAACAAATGCCAGTTCTGAGGAAAGATGAAAAAAGAAACTCCTGTGTTTTACGAATAATTATCTCTGGAGAGTGAATTTAAACATTCTTCTTTTTCCCTTTTATTTGAATGACTTTCTGCATTTTTGAAATGTTTTATAATAAACTATTTCGTGAAAAATATGGGGTAGAAAAACAAAGAAGCCTTTGGAGCTCTGAATGCTTTTTTATTTGGATCTTGCTTATGTTCAATTTATGAAAGTGCATATGTGCTTATATCTGTAGGGCAGGTATAAAAATATGAAGGATTTTTAAAAAATTTTTTATCATAGTAAAGCATATTGCTATTAATCCTCCCACAAAATGCACCTGCTCCAACATTCTTGCCACTTTCTGGCACAGTTCTAGAATGTCTTTCATGAATGTCTTAAGTTCCACTCTCCTGGTTGCCTTGAAATCTATTCAAAACTTAAGATGGCCACTTCTTCCCTAGAAAGCAATACTCTCATGCTTTCTAAGTTCATTCGTATTATGATTAAAATAAAACCAGATAATTTGAGCTTGACAGCATTTGTCATCTAAGATTTTATGCTGCAATTAAGTATCAACACTCAAGTAATTCTGAAACAAAAAAAACCAGCATTTTTTCATTTCACCGTTGGCTTAAATGAAAGGCGTTTCTCGTGCAATAATATATTTTCCCCATTCAGAACTAGCTGTTTCTATAAGAGATAATGGACTTGGATCTACTTTTTTATTTTCTGGTTGCATCTTAATTAACCACTTAGAGAAGATCAAAGTCAGATCATAAAAAAAAAATCTTTGATCATCTTTCTTCCTGGGAAAACAGCTTCAATCGCTGGTGCAACAAAAAGGCAGGTCCTCATTAAAAATGGAAAGAAACTTCATGTAGGGAAAGAAAGGGCAAAGGCAGTATTAAGGGTTACCTCCAGATGTTGCTGAGTTCAAAACAAAGGCAAAGAGCTGTAGTAGGTTTGGACCCTTCACCCAGTTACCTGGCGCAAGACCATCCCACCCCCTTTCCAATGTTCCCATCAGACTCAGTGTTTCCTTAGCCAAACCCTCTTTTTCTTTTCTGAAGTCTAGTTGGTTTGGTTGTTTTGTTCTGTTTGAGCATTGTTGTATAAAATGTAGGCATTCTGGCAATTGATAATTATTAATGAAAGCAAGGGGTAAGCAAAACCAACTGAAGTGACATTTAAATTCTTTAAATAAGAAGAGATTAAGTGATATAGATGCAGAAATCCCCATCTATGATTTTATAACATCCTTGCTTTTTAAAGTAAATGTTATATTTCATATATGCAAAGTGTGTTTTGTTACAAAGCATAAAATTTCTAATATAAGCAGTGAATTGCAAAAAATAAATGTTTACTCTATTATTTAAACTAAAAATTGAAAATATGCAGTCATGACACCTCTATCTATGGATTTCTCTTCCGTTTCTTTCTCCTCTTTCCCCAGTAAGAATGATTTGGAATTTTCTGCTTAACATTTTTTCCTTTTATTTTTCAGTACTTGTCTTAGGTACTTATTCATTGCTGAGACATATTACCCGATACCCATGATCTTATTATTAGTTATTATTATGTTATTATCCTTTACTTTATTATTTTTTTATTATTTACTATTTTAGTGTTTGTTATTATTGTTTTAGAGAGGCCTACAATCATTTTGGATAGCCACCCAAGGCGAAACCTACGTGGACTTCCAGGAAGTTAGGGCAGCCTTCAGGGGAGAATGGGCAAGAGACTGAGCCATCAGTTCCGTGGGAACTGAATTATGCCAGCGATCTGAGTGAGACTAGAAAGGGCCACTTCCATGTGTATCAGTCATTTCCTGTCTTTGGGACAAAATGCCTGACACCTGCAACGTGAAAGAAAAGAGGATTTCCTTTGTCCTGGTTCCACTGGTTTCGGTTCATGGCTGGATGACTCCAAGCAAGACACAACGCTGCGATGGAAGACGCGGTGGAGGACAGCTGCTCACTCCTTGGCAGCCAGGAAGCAGAGCCTGAAGGGAAGAGCTGGGGGACAAGGCCACGCCCGTCCAGGTGCTCCACCCAGCGGCCCACCTCTTCCAGAGAGCGCACTTCTCCGTAGCAGATTCAGCTGTACACTCGTCAGTGACGAATCCACTGCCGAGCACAGCACGCTCAGCTGCAGACCCCAACACCTTTCCCAAGCCCCAACTCCGAATGCAGGAGAACTTGGGGAGTATCTTAGGTTTACATTACAACACCACGGCAAGCCTCAGATGGGTACACAGCTAGGCAACAACGTCATGCCTTACAACACCCTAAGAAGAGAACTTTATAAGGAATGCTTGAACTTCTGACCCACAGAAACTGACACAATAAATGTGTATTTTTTAAGCTGCTAGAAAGTGTGTTAATATTTTTATTCAACAATAAATAGCTAATATAGTACCACTTACTCCATATACCACTAGACTGACTTTTATTCAGCACTCTGCTGTTTCATAGTGCAGCCTTTTTCTAGTTCATGTCTGTAATGTGGTACACAAGTTTACAAATTCCCTCTTCATGTGTGTCTAATAGGCTGGGTTAAATTATAAGTTTTTAATCTTAAGTGTGTGTGTGTAATGTAAGAGCTTTTTCATACCTTGTTTGGTTTCTTTAGTACTGTGATTGATAATTCTTCATAATTGCTTGCTCCTGTGACATAAAATTTTCATGTTTGATTTTTCCCTCTGAAAAATAATCTTTTTAAGTCTAATAATCACTTTATCTGAAATACTTGCCTGTTTCTGAGGGTTTTTTATTTTTGCTCAGTTTTTCTGCCTTTCATTTTATACTTATTCTTGCTTTTAGGCGCTAGTTTTCTTTAGAATTAATTTGTGGGAATTTTTTTTAAGAAACAGGATAAAAGTGAGTTCTTCCTAAGAGAATCTCTGTTTGCTTCTGCCAAGCTACTGGGACCCTACAACTTTATTATTTAATTCTAATTTCATTTCCAGATTGAAGCTTCCTGGAAGCCAAACAGTTAATTTGATTTTGTGTTACAAATTCACATACAGCCAACTAAGGGTTCTAAATTCTCAACAGCTCACTTTTTTCCTCTAACCAGTGCCAAAGTTTGAGATAGTTAATTAATTTTGCCTTGTTATTTCTATTCTATCAGTCTTTTGGGGTTCCAACTTTATAGAAGTATGATTTACAGTTATGTTCCATGTTGTTTACCATTCGTGCATCAGCTTGTTTGGGCCATGGGATGCTAGTTCACTGGTTAAATGCTACTGTACACCTGTGAGACTGTTTCTGGATGAGATTAACACGTGAATCGGTGGACTGAGTGAACCAGCTGGCTTTCCCCAAGATGGATGACCTTAATTCAATCCACTGGAAGCCTGAAGAGAACACCCAATGGAGTAAGAATTCATTCTCTACGAAGTCTTCTTTTCAAGCTAGGACCTGAGTTGTCCCCTGCTCTCAAACTGGAACTGGCACTAGGGGTTCCTCTGGTTCTCTGGATGACACCACACCAATGACTCTACTGGGAGAGCAGCTGGTGATGGCAGGTCATAGAGTTCTTCAGCCTCCATAATCATGTAAGTCAACTTTTAGGACAAATTGTATAGATGTAGACAGAAAAAAGTCATTGTATTAGTCCTTCCCATTTTACAATGGAATACCTGTGTCAGTTATTTGATAAAGAAAAAAGGTTGTTTACCCTTAGTTTTGAAGGCTAAGAGTCTTAACAGCATAACAAAACTCAATAACTGCACCTTGGCTATGTTATTTCATAGCATAAATGAAAATGGAGGCTTCAGGTGATGAACAAGTGATTGTATCTTGAGCAAAGAACAGAAAGGATGAAGATAGGGCCAATCTCAGAACTGTCACCAGAATTACCCTACAATGACCCCCAGTAGTCCTCATAACACCTCCCAATCCCAGAACCTGAGAACCAAGCATTAAGTATAGGGCCCTTTGGGGCACATAATGAAACAATCATACCACACTCAAACCAACACAAAATGAAATATATGTATAATTACATATCTTATGTTAAACATAAAATCACATAATATTAATATATGGTATTTTATTTATGCATGAGATTATTTTATTACTATTTATAAAATTTTATAGACTATATGTAAAATACATAAATAATACTCCAATACTACTAGCTATCTACATTTATAGCTATTTCTATATCCTATTGAGCCCATGTCTCCAGAGAGTACTGACTAACACAGGTCCTCATCAAGTGCCCCTGGGTTTTTCTCACTTCTTGTTCCCTATAGACGTGTGAAATAAGGCCCAAGAGTACTTCGTGTTGCAAATCAGCTCAACCATGCTCTTTAAAAGATGTTTTATACCCTTTTCTGTGATAGTTATTTTCAGTAGGGTCCAAATACTTGGGCCATCACAGTTCCACGAACAGATCAAGGAGGCGCATTGTTCATGGCTCTGGGCTCTGAGATGGCTCTTTTAATGAGTATTTCTGTGAGCAATACATGCAGTGATTAAATAATCAATTTTTCCAAATGCAGTGTCTTCAAAGTGGCAGAGCCATTCTTCATATGGCATTTCTTTTGTTACTAGTTAGTAAAAGCAAAGGACAGACTATTTTAAGCCTTTAAGAGCCTGTGACATATTATATGTCAAAGCCCAGAGAATACATGTCACCTGCATTCAACTATTCTCACTGACTTTTGCCACAGATGAATGATGCGGAAATGAACAGTAGAACTGAAGGTTGCAAGCAAGAATCAGAGTAGCCAGTGCTCTGTACTTACACTTTTCTCCTTTAAAAATCTTAATTTCCTGGTAGTACACTCTTTAGTTTTATTTCTAGCTTTGTAGCCATTATCCTAATATTTAATCCTTTGGTATTTTCTCTGAACCAAAATTCTCTTTTTTTTCCTGTATTCTTCCTTGTCTCAGTTAATGTCCTTTTTCCAAGTGCCAAAACTTTTAAGCCATTATGTTGACTCCTTTTTTCCTCTAACAATCCAAATCCAATTCAGTAAGAAATTCTCCTGATTATTCTTTTGCTACATCCAGAATACAACCGCTTTTTCTCTTCCTCTAATGACACAACCCTGGTGCAGGCTACCCGCCGCCCATGCCTGGCTCACAGCAATAGCTCCCAGCGGTCTTCAAGATAATGTTTCCTATAAGAAATTCTCCTTATAGAACCCTAGGTCACTGTATTAGTCTGGGTTCTTTCAAAAGCCAGAATTTACAGATTATATCACAGAATGATTAGGAAGGTTTACAAATCCAAGGATAGAGGTGGTCCAAGATGCCTGCTCAGCCGTGAAGTAGATCTTCCATCCAGGACTGCAAAACAGCCAGTGAGGTGAGTGTCTGCTGTAGATCTCTGGTGAAGCCAGGACTCTGAAGATCAGGGACTGAAGGGCAGCTACGGGCAGACAGGGACAAGTCGAGACTGGAGCGAATCTGCCTATGATCTGTGATGTGTAGCAAGTTGGCACCCACAGACAATCGCAAAGGGGAGAGCTTTCCCATAGGAAGAAGCTGTAGCAATCTTCCCTCTTCCTTCCTTTTATATCCTTGGAGTTCTGGTTGGCCCTCCCACATCTGGGTGTGTGCTCTTCTCTCATTGGCTGGCCCACAAATCACCCACACTCTCATCCAGAGCAGTTCTTGATCCCCCAGTCTAGGGTGGCTGACAAATCCTAATCCTTAGGGAGGTGTGGGTCCTAATGCCCTCAAGTTGACATAATCCCATCCATGGACACAGTCACCTTGTTAAAATTTGATGGTGCTGCTCACCAGTCTCCCCAGCGGCTCCCCATCTCTCCACAATGACATGAAGCTGCCATGTGATCCTTCCCTCCTGCCCTCCCTTGTTTCCTCTCTGACGTCATTTCCCTCGACGCTTCCCTTTGCTCTCGTCCCTCCTGTGCGTCCAGGAGCTCTACTCTCACACGGCAGCGTCTCCGCTTGCTGCTTCCTCTGCCTGCACCTGGCTTCCCGGCAGGTGCCTGCCTCCCTCGGTGGCTCAGCCCTGTCAAGCCCTGTGCTCCCTGGCTGGTGAGGCCTCCTGGGCCGCCCTGCCCCACTGAGCCTCAGCTTCCTGGACGCCCCAGTTCACCTCTTTGCTCCACTAGTCCCACCTCCAGGCTGTTTGACACTATCCAACTTAATGCTTAATTCACTCTTTACTTTCTTCTTTCATGATTGGATGGCAAGATCCCTAATAGCAATACTTTAAAAATTCCTGGAACACAGAAATATTAAATAAATAATTCTAAATTAACATCTGTTTTCCATCTTACGACGTGACTTGTGAAGGTTTCACTGGGTTTATTTTTTGAATCAGGCATTATTTTCTTGCTTTAAGTAAGAACTCTCACTCCCATGGACAGGCTGCAACAGAATGTTTCCTTCTTTCATGTTCTTAGATGACTAGTCAGCAGAAGCTTTGTGAATTTATTTTTTCATAAAAAATATCAAGGGAAAGTTTCTCCTGAAAGTCAGCAGGAAGGTCTAGAATCTCTACATATTTCTTACAGTGTCCAAGAATCTTTGCTCACACTAGTGGTTTCAACCTTTGCCTCCCTAGCGTACATAAAAATCAAGTGTAGGGAAGTGATATACGGATGACGAGTGCATTCTCCCCTTAAAGGGAAAATGATCACCTCGGAATCTGCTCCAAATCTTCAAATCCAACATAGAGATATAAAGAAATGTCTCACCATTATGTTACTAATAATGTTGGTTCCTTGGATGGGTAAGTAAAATTTATTTTGTATGTGATCTGTTGGACAACATGAAATAATAATCACTTGTAAAGAAGAATAAATTTCCCCTGCTATTGCTTTCTGCTTGAGTTTCCTTCCACAGAGGCCTCCCACTCAGGGAATTAACTTCATGAGTTGCTATGTCTTACATCAAAAATGTCCCCCTAACGTCTCATGTGGTCAAGGGTGGAGCTTTCAAAAGGCGATAGGATTATGAGAACACAGCCCCACAGACGGAGTGGTCCACTGGCAGTCAGAAAGACTGTGCTCTTAGGAGTCAGGACCTGGTCTTTGAGTCACTGTGCTGTGCCTTTGAAGGATTCATTTTGTGCCACACCCTTTCCTCTCGCTCTCTCTGGCTCTTTTCCTCCTCTGCTTCCTGGCTGCCATAAGGTGAGCAGCTTTGTTCCATCACACCCTTCTGCCAAGATATTCTTGCTTTGGAGCCAGTCTATAATGGATTGAGACTCTAAGCCAAAATAAATCTTTCTTCTTTTAGGTCGTGTGTGATAGACAACTTGTCCCAGCAATTAAAAGGTGACTAATACATAACCCAAATTATCTATAAGTTCCTTAGCTTAGTAATTCCAAACCCAGCCATTTAAGTTACTTACAATTATTAAATCAGCTAAATGGTAGAGGTCAACAATGAAGAAAAGAAATGAATATCTATGGCTTGCCTGCATGCAATGCTGGACAAGTAGAGAGAGAGAAAGAGAGAGAGAGAGAGAGAGTGTATGTGCGCATGTGTGGGTGGTTTATCCTTATGACAATCTCACTAGATGGACAATACAATCTCCATCTCCATAGGTGAGATCTGTTGACCAAGCTGACCCCAAGGTGACATCATAGCTATCAAATGGTTAAAAAAAAAAAAGATTCCAGGCGATCTGCCTAATCTGAAGCTTGCCATCTTTGTTCTTGCTGTGGTGTTTTCCCACATGATTTCTGAGGAGAGTCCCGTAAGTACAAATAGGCCCACCTCTACCAATGACCTTCAGCAGGACTTTGCTCTCATGTCCCATGAACTCAGAAACATCCATGATGCATGTAAGATTGATGAATCTGCAACTTCCTTTAGCCCGCTGTCCAGGTACCTGCTTTACGGGAACTACAGACATTAACAGCCACATGCAATTTAGAAGAAAAATCTTCAGGTACAGATTACAGCTGGAGTAATTCTTTGTCAAAGGTAAGAAACTTGTTCCTCTAGTCTTCTGCTCAAAACTCATCCAAGGCTTCGTGGCAGAGGCAGCAGCACCCCCATGCTGCACAGGCCTGCAGGGTCCGTCTTGCTGCTCCCCGCCAGTCCTTGGTCACTCTCCCACCTTCCCCAGGTTTCTCCAGCCACATTCTCCCCTCCTTGCATGCTCCCCCCTTTTGCATATCCTTCCATCTCAAAGGTTCTTCCCCCAATAATCCCATGACTCACTCCTTTACTCTGTTCAGGTCTTTGCTCTGGCACTAACTTGTTGGGAGAACCTCCTTGGCCACGTAACTTGGCCATGTCTACCCACCCCCAGTGTGTCCACACCCAGCGCCCTCACTGTACTAGAGACTGTTCATCCTCCTGCCCTTCCGTACTTGAACACACTTTGTTTTCCATAGTTCACATTGACCATTATCTGTCCTGTTCACACTAGAATGTGATTCCCAGGCATGCAAGTTTTGTGCTGAACTCTATGTATACAATTTCTACATCAGTGCTTGTCTATATGGTGTATATTCAAGAAACTTGGGTTAGTAAATCAAATTTAATTAAGTTGTGGGTTAAGCAGATAGCATTGCCCAACTTCTAAGCAGTAAACTAACCAATTGCACAAGCTGCACAAGTCCAGATAACACCTAATTCGTTTTCACTTAGAAAGGACAGCACATTGGACAGAAAGTGATTTTTAAACTTCAAGAACCAAAGCCTTTTACAATGTCCTAACAAAGATTCTGCACCATCACCCTTCCAGGAAAAGGTGCATCAGACATAATGTTATTCATATTTAATTCCTTATTGCCTGCTTTCTGAGCCCTTGAGATTTCAACCTCTCGGCCAAGATTCAATGGAAGTTCTTTTGTCCTTGTTGAACATTTTCTGAAACTTGTATTTAAGCAAATCGACTTTGCTCAATTAAATAGTTTTTCGTTTTCTTCTGAATCTCTATGGTACTTTGTATAAATTGGGAGTGACCTCGCCTAGACTGAAAAATAATATTTCATATTGAAAATTATCATCATATTAAAAGAATGTGAAAAAAGAGTAATTCTCTCTTGTGACCAAGTAATTCACTATATATAGAGAAATAGATTGGGGCTCTTTGAAGGCATTTCAGATTGTCGCTTTATTGCCCATATGTGGTATTCTGGTCTCTATTAACTGCATCTTAAAACTCTCTACATTACCTGAATGTATTTATTTCTATGCATTTCCCTTCTGTGGTATATTGGTTTTCATTCTTATAAAAGGGAGTTGTTTTGTGGTATTTACAGTCACGCAGCATTTGCAGAGCATCGATATTAATTTATGGCTCCTGAGTCAGATGTAGCTTTGAGCATTGGGTTATTGGGTAAGGTGAAAATTCATTACTCACCTGGTGCACGTTTCCTTATGCATAGCTCTGATGGTCACAAAGTATCAAGCAAGTAAGTAAATGGACGTGAGCCAGAAAAACAGGATAGAGTACATTTAAATAGATGTCAGGGAAATGTAATCTGCGTGAAAAAAAATGTATCGATCAGGAACATAAATCTCAGGCAGAAGTTCACAGACCAATCAATAGATCTTTTCAGGCAGAAATGCAGCTCCTTGGACACTCAGAACTTTACTGCCTTCAGTCACCGAGCTCGATGTGGCCACACCATATATGACAAGGATCGCATATTTTCCTACTTTATTTGTGATGGTTGATTTTCTTTAGTTTCTGTCTTTACCTTTGGAAAATTTGATTCTGCATGTAAATTTTTATGAAATATATACAGATATATTTCAATTTTAAAGCATTGGAATTTGTCTCCTATCATCCTACCAAGTAATACAACCTAATGCTTACTATGCTGACCTAGTCAGATTCCTGTACCAAGATGAGTATCCAAAGCTCCAGGAGACATCTTGTTAATAATTGTAACCAAGTGATCAGTGTAGCCTTCTGTTGTCCTCTTGCATGAATTCTTTGAAGCAGAGGAAATTTTAAAGCACTTGGTTCTGTTCATTTGCATTTTTGAAATCCTTAGACAGAATTTGGATTTCCACGAGTTCTGTAAAAGGATTAACCTAGGTGATTTTTCTAAGTCTTGCCCTTGGTCTTAAAATAGTAATTGCAACTTGAGCTACCACTGAGCCAGTGCCCGCAGCACGCTGGGGGCTTCTTACACACTCTCTAATGCTGGCCATGACCTTGGAGATAAGAGTGGATGATGGCTTATTTTTACAAATAAGAAAACTGAAGGAAACTAAAACCTTGCTGAAGGTGGCCTAGCTAAAAAAGGTGACCAAGCAGCAATGTGGAACCCAATCTTCTGTGAACACTTCCCTCTAGCCCCGGGTGTCACTACTAAAAAGTATGCCTCCCACTGATTCGCAAAACCTATTATTTCTATAGCAGTCAAATCTTGTCTTCATTGTGTACCCAAGTAAATCCCTGGACCTCCTGGACTTCCAAAGTATGACTCTAGATGGCCAATGTTCGATCTCGCCGGAGCATTTTCTTCTTGTAATTTACCTCTAAAGGTCATCTGGCATAATTATTAAATTACATAAAATCACTTTTTATAATTTATTAAAAATTTGTCAAAAACATCTTTAAGAAATTGAAGCTAGGGGCTAGAGGAATGGTTCAGCAGTTAAAGCTCTTGCCTAGCAAGCACTAAGTCAAGCGCTAAGTACCCGAGTTTGATTCCTCAGCACCACATAAGCCCGGCAGGGTAGCACACAACTATAATCCCAGTACTTGGAAGGCTGAGACAGGAGGATTGCCGTGAGTCCAGGGCCAGCCTGGGCTACAGAGCAAGACCCTGTGTCAAAAAAAAAAATAGAAAAAGAAAAGACAGACAGACAGACATTGGAAGACAGTTCCTCACATTTGGATTGCTTGCACGTTCTGGTATGTTAGCAAAGCAGTTTATCCCTCCCTCAATACTCCCTTTAACATTAGATAACAGTACTTTTAGCTACTCAAGCCAGTAGGTATTTTGATTTACAGTTTCACATGTAGAATGTATTCATAAACAATGAATAATATATATTATCACACTTTATTTTCAAGATATTCTCGCTGCTGTGTCATGTGCTTCCTTCCATGGCTGTGTAATTATCTTAGATGATTTTTCAGGAAGCAAAGAATGCTTAATGGTGCAGGCCTCGATGCCGGTGCTTTGGAGGGCTGAGGAAGAAGGATTACAAGTTCAAACCCCACTGGGGAAACTTAGCAACGTGGCAAGATCCTGCCTCACACAGTACAGTAGGCTGGGGACATACCTCAGAGCAAAGGCCATATGTTCAGTGTCCCCAACCACAAAAAAATAAATAAACATTATGCTGAATGTTCTTGACTCTTCCTGTAAAAAGGGGATCATTTTTAAGATTTGTTGAGTACCTAAAAATGAGCTTTAGAAAATTCTCTGATAACTCAATTTTTATTTACTGTACATGTATCACTTAAATATACAAGGAGAAGGTTCTTTATCTCAGCCTCACAACTATCTGAAACAGAGCTGAAAATCAAAAGCAAAACACTGAAGATGAAATTTAAAAATAAAAACAAGCAAAAAAGATAGAGGTTAATCTCCTTTGAGAAGCCAAGACAGAGGCTGCCAACCCACAGCCCCTATTCTGGCTCAATGTTTTTCAATTCTAGGTGAACTTCAAATCTCAGTGCCCATTCACTTATCAGTACTCCTAACTCTAACTTGCTTCCTTTAGTCCTTTCACTTTGCCCCGCCCCTGTCTCCACTCCAGGGTATCCACTCAGGTCTTTGGGCTTCACTGCCCTGCACACGTCTGCATCTGCTTGCCTCTGCAAAGCTACGACTTCGTCTCTTTCTTTTGGCCGTGGGGACAGCCACCTGTAGCTCCCATCCTTTGACCCTTTTAACAATATTCTTCACCTACCTTCAAGGTCCTGCTGTAAAACTGTTGGAATCTGATCACTCTCTAGCTTGAAATGTTTAACAGATTTGCAACTACCTGCAGAATTAAGAGCTCATTAACAAGGCGTATGAGATGCTTCATTTGATGGTCCCTGCCACTCAGACACAAAGAGAATGAGAGAAACTCTTGGGCTGGGGACCACCCTTGAGAGTCATTCCCTGGCAGGAAAGAGAGCAGAATGGCCATCAGAGAGCACTTGAAGTTGCTTCTCTTTGGAACCTTGAGAAAGTGAAGTGAGAAAAACTGGAAAAAGGTATTCTTTCCTGGCTTGTCAGATTCAGACTTCTGGCATCAAAAATGCAGGGGTTTTTTTTTTATCATTTTCAAAGTGTAAACTTTTTTCAATTAAGTGTAAACCCATAAGATTTTTTTTTCCAGTATCCAAAATCCAGTAACTTTCATTGCACTAGTAAGAAAACATTGCATTAAAAATACTTTGAGAATTGTATTCTATATTTGACGTTGGTATATTGTTGAGTTTCCTGAAGCTTCTGTTGAGAAGCTCTAGTAGTAGGATTTAAAATACTTTATCATGTAAGTTTATATGTAAGAAATTTTCCAAATGATAGCATGTAACATCTAAAAATTAAAACAGTGTGAATTAAGATATAAGCAAATATGCTAATTGAATGTAAATTTGACCAAATTGTTCTCTTTTTTTCCAAAAGAAATTATCACTCCCTTTTTCTTTTTGTGGTTTCTTTTTGCAAAAGATAGAGACGCAAAGAAAAAGTATCAGAAAGCAATGTTCTGAATACTCCTTTACTCCAAAACATGCTCCAGATTTGGCTTTGGCTTATCTCGTAACATTTCTAGGGAAGATACTTCATATTAACTCTAAATGATTCATTGATTGAAAAATAATTGAAAAAAGGAAGAGACATATGCATCCAGGCATCCAGAGAGAATAGTCATAAGCCTGTGGATAAATTTACAATTGAGGGATTAGGAAAGGGATTAGCAGGGGCTTCAGTTTTACATACGTTCTGCTTCCAAACAGAAATCAGATTCTTCTTGAGAGCCAGGACAGTGGGCCAAGGGATTCAGCTTCCCAAAGGATTTTTCCCTCTGATGTTTCCTGTTCCTTACCCTAGCCCCAGAAGGACATTGCACCACCTTATGGTAAAACCATACCAAAAAAAAAAGTCACCTTAAAGGAAAAAAAAAAAAAAGACATTTTGCATAAAAAAAACCCAGGGGTGGGAGTCCTTCCTTCTGCAATACTGGAGGCTTCCAGCCTTCCCAAGCAGGGTGCTCTGCCACTAGTGGCCGAGTAGAGACACTAAAAGTGGCTCAGCAATGAAGGTTTATTACTCTGTACAGAGAGTAGAAGTTTTCAGCGCTTCAAAGGAGCTAGCAAACGCCCACACGTGTCCCTCCTTTTCTCCAACATCCCTGAGCTCTAAGGCAACACTTCTCTTCATGGTTGAAAATGTGATGTTCTTCCTCTGTAATCTTCATATTTATATACGATAATTACCAAATTATCCTAAGAGGGTATTAGGTATTTTCTAATATTTGCATAGTCTCTCTCTCTCTCTCTCTCTCTCTCTCTCTCTCTCTCTCTCCCCCTCTCTCTCTCTGCTTCTCTATCTCTTCCTCCTTTCCTCCCTCCCTTCTCCCACACCATCTATCCTTCCCTTTCCTTCTCTCTCTCATCAATATAGTATAAGGCTTAAAGTTAAGAACACATGTTAGATGCTGGCTCGGTATCTGCTGAAGACAGGAGAACCTCCTAAGGCCAATCTAAAAGTCTCCCACCACACTCTGCTAATAACAATCAAGTCCCCAAGCCAAATACCTTTCTTATTAAGGTGAGCGGGTATGTAGTTTCAGCTCACCACTAAGTAGCAATTTCCCCAGGAGCCTGCAGAGTCACTCAGACAGCCACTGGGTCCTTTCAAGGCACTATTGCACTGCAAAGCCTGCCCCCAACAGCCCTGGCTGTTCATTCAGTTCCCCTTGCGCCTCTTTGCGGCCCCTTTGTGTAGCAGTCTGTGGCCTGGCACAACAGAAAGGTCCCTCCTCTCCTTGGACTGAGGGTATCTGTGACTATTAATTAAAGTGCTATCATTCTGTCTTCCTAGTGACAGAAGTCAACTATTTGGCCATCCTTATACCCCTAGGGAGAGAACAGCTCACTTCCTTGTCAACAGAGTGAATTGGAGCAAATTAAAGAAAGGAACAGTTAAGAAAGAAAGTCTTTCCCTGAATTCCCTGAGAAAATTTTGGTTTTTCTCTCTTACGTCTCATCCTCCAGAAATAAACTGCACAGTCATTTATGGACTAATGACTAGCAAATAGGATATAACGATCATAATTGGCTTAGGCTAGTCAGCATCGTCCCCTGCTAGGTTCACAGTCTTCTTGATGTCAGAACAGGCAGGAACTCTATTTTGGAAGAGCAGGTACATGTGTGTGTGTGTGTGTGTGTGTGTGTGTGTGTGTGTGTGTGTGTGTGTATTCTGCATTCCTGGTGGAGAAGTAATGCTACACATAAAGCCCAAGAACACACATGCCAAGGGGCCCATTTGGGATTCGGACACAGCTCTGTCCGGCCACATGTTTATGCTTTCTGTCATGACACAGTTCCACTTGGCTGGGGCATGAATTCAAAGTCATCTTAGAGAACATGCTCTAGACAGTAGAAACCTAGCTCTGTGGGCACAAGACCCTCTGAATGAGGCCCTAGGGGCTTCCTGAGAAGCAGGAATATAAGTCCTCACCAGAGCAAAGAGAGTTTTCCCATTAGGCTGTAGTCCTGAATTTATAGGCATCCCACAGCCTGAAAGTCAAGGTCACCATTACCACCTCTGACACTTTAGCCCTTCTTCCTGTTCATTCTCTGAGAAACAGGAGAGAAGCAAATAAAAATATGCTTCTTGAGTCAGTGTGGCTGATGAAGGGATAGGATAAATTTTCATGATAGGGAAGGCTGAACATAAAGGCTTTGAGAATGCCTAATTGTGAACCACAGCTTTTTGAGAAGAGACGTGATATTTTCACTGTTCCACATTTTAAATCACTCCTTTTTAAAGCTGTCATCGAATCTATTTCATAATGGAGATAAGGGAAGAAGTGGGGCAGATGTAAGCTTACTTGTGTAACTAAACGATATATGTCTTCAAACAAGACACAAATGAGTATGGTATGCTATGTAATGGCTCATGTAGTGATCACTGGAACCTGTGAATGTTACCATTAACAGAAGAGATTTGGAAAGTGTGATTAAATATCTCAAGATGGTAGGAGAACCTTAGATTAGCCAAGTAAACCCTTAAATGTAATCACAAGTATTCTTTAAAAAGGATGCCAGAGGGATGCTTGACCTCAGAAGGGAGTGCCTGCGCCTAGGAGCCATTCTGAATTCAACATTCTAATCTGATCATTGATTATACCTATGACTATTGACCTTTAACTCTTTGGTCATTGACTTCTCTAATATAGATAAAATTAATAAAACATAATCCATTAGGGGAGGGGTCCCCAGCCCACTGGATCCACGGTACTGGTCATCCTGGCCTGTTAGGTAACACTGATGGAGCTGTGCTTGCTGGCCCACTGCTCACCTCCTGCTCCACAGCCTGGCCACTCTCCCGGCTCACCTTATTGCCTGGGCTCTGCCTTCTGTCAAATCACTGGCAGCATTAAATTCTAGTAGGAATGCAAACAGTTAACTAGGCATTTGAGGGACCTAGGTTCTGCCCTCCTTTTGAGAACCGAAGGCCTAGTGACTAAGTCAGAGCTGAGCGGTGGTGGGAGCACCAGGGATAAATCACAAATACAGAAGAACATTAGCAAAGAGGTCTACACAGAGACTACAATGAGTCAGTTGCTTGTAGACACCTATCAAAGCCCTATCTGTGAGGACTAGTGGCAAAAGCTGCACCTGGAGGCTGGCTTCATAGTGGCCAGTGAGTTGATGCACTTCAACTCTACAGCTGCATGTGCTGTCACTATCTCCTGTCACCCCAGATATATCATCTAGATGCAGGAAAACATATCCAGGCCTCAATGAATTATAGGGAGTTGCATAATTATTTTATTATATATTACAGCATCATAATAATAGAAATAAAGTGCACAATAAACGTAATATACTTGAGTAATCCCAAAGTCAGTATTTCCTCCTAATTTATGAAAAAAATCATCCTCCATGAAACTGATCCCCAGTGTCAAGAAAGTTGGGGACCACTGTATTAAGTGCCTAATTCAACTGTTAAATTGAAATTTTAAATGTAATTTGATACAGAAAATGTATTCTGCTACATGGAAACACGTGATAGCTCCCGCCATCTTGCGCTCTTCTGTTCTCCCATCTCTGCCCCTCTCAGTCTTGGTTGTTCCCTGTGGCCTCCAGGGACCCTGCTGCCCAGCTGAAAAGAACTGAGGCCAAGATGGGTAGAAGTCAAGCAAGGTCTGTTTATTGTTGGGTGTTTTCACTGGAAACATCACCCTCTAAAAAAAATCCAATTTCAGTTTAATAGATACTATTTTAACCTAAGATTCCACCGTGTGAAGTGATTCCCACATCCTGGCTGATGTCCCACACACGAGCAGGATTTGCTGATCTAGTTTCAACAAATTCTAGTAAGAAAAAATATGCTGGAGACAGATGCATTCCCAAGACCGAGCAAGCTAGAGTCAGCCAATTTGGCAAACACGTTGCCATTTTCATCCTCTGTTTATACTTCCTACCATAACGGACTGTGTCCACCAAGATTTCAGTGAAGGATAAAGAACAGGAAATGTGGAAAGATCACTGGTCCTGGGCTCATTCCGAACCTGGCTCAGATTCAAGTTCAGCGTGTTTTGAACTGTGCAACCCCAAGTGAGGTTCCAGGGCTTGACTTCTTTCTTGTAAAGTGAACATGATAATCATGTTACTGTCCCAGATGGCTGAAAAGGTTAAAAAAATAATTGTGAGGTATCTGGTGCATTAAAAAAAAAAAAA
Source organism: Ctenodactylus gundi (assembly GCA_004027205.1). Classification (NCBI taxonomy): domain Eukaryota; kingdom Metazoa; phylum Chordata; class Mammalia; order Rodentia; family Ctenodactylidae; genus Ctenodactylus; species Ctenodactylus gundi. The sequence continues at coordinate 175,547 of PVKB01002314.1, forward strand.
CTCTAAATGCTGGGGCAATATGATGTTGTCATAATCGGTAGTTTTTCTAAAATCTGGAAAGGTTTCTAAAAAATAAGATTGACTATAAGGAATATCAGAAAGTTCTGTGTCACAAAAAATAAAGCTGACCTAAAGAGAGAGATGTTGACTACAGTGGACAGAGTTGGTAACCATAAATGAAACAAGCAATCTCTCTCCTGCTGAGACACTTTCATCTACATTAAAACCAAAATCAGTGAGGCGCCCATGAGATTCTCTCAGCATTGCGACAATACAAAGTTCTTGCTCAGTAATTCTTGGCTTTTCCAAGTGGGAATGAACTCCTTCCCTCTGCATTCACAGACCCTGTGTCACAGGGTAAAAGCCCATCTGGACTGGGACTGAAAAACCAAAAGCATTGTGTGTAAGCTCTGCTATGAAGTTACTGCAGAATAGGGCAGAAAATTTCCCAAGAAAAGAGAGAAAACAAAAGACAAGTAGAATCACAAGCCCAAGGACACACATACAAGAATTCGTAGGACCCAAAATAACATTATTTTAAGCAGGACAAAAGAAGGGGCTTGTCTGGGGCCTGTTTGGTTTCTCCTTGGTCAGCATTAGTTCTATTTTTGTGCTTCAAATATTCTACTCTTAAGATTATTCATGAGTCAGTTCTGGAGAGCCCGTCATTATAGTCAGATACCAAAAATCAAGAAAGAAAAGGGCAGAATGTAGAAGAAACACCCTTTCTGTGGAGTCACAGTCTACCCAAAGTTACCCCATGTCCAAGCCAAACCTCAATAGGTCAGGAAATGTAGTAATCTGGAGGAAGACCACTGCATCTCCAAATAATAGCAGGGTAGGGTTACAAGGACAAGGAGTGAGGAGACATTGGATGCCAGCACTGGAGAGCAGCGGGACATAAGTCTACAGCTTTTTAACTGCATGTTTTAGTGACACCGTAGTTTTAAAATATTTCTGAAATTTATTTAATTTGCCTCCCTTCAAAGAGAGAACATAATCCTTCTCCTCTTGAAGTGTGGGGCAGTACTTGGTGGTTCTATGTGAGTACACTGTGGTAGACGGCAGCATTAGACTTTTGTGAGATCATACATGGTATTGTGGTATTTTCTCTCTCCATCTGCCTCTCTGTGTCCTTCTGTGTCTCTGTGACTGGCTTTACATGTGTTTCTCTATTTCTCTGCCTGTCTCTCTGTCTGTGTCTCCCACCACCTGCTCAAAGAAAAGGAGCCAGAAGACATGCCATGAGGACATTCTGAGGGACGCTTACACGGAACCAAGTTCTGCCAACAGCCACACACATGCGCCACCTTGGAAGCAGACTTTCCAGACTCAGTCTTGCCTTCAGATGACTGCATCCACTTCCCACATGCGAGCAGCAACCTCTCTAGAAACGCTGACCAGTTTCTTATACCTGAACTATTCCCACACACCTGGCTTATAGTAATTATGTAAAACAATATTTGGGACAATTATGGAACCAGAAATAACAAGTATCAGCTAACATATGCTGTTACTTTTAGGCCATAGTTATCAAATATTTGTTGAGCCTTTACCATGGAGTAGGTACTGTTCTAGGTATTACTGACACATCCTGGTAGACAATACGCAATCTAGTAGGTGAAATGCCATGAGGAAAAACAAAAGCACGTTGTAGCTGTGCAACCAATCCAACTCGCTGGCTGTTTCAGCACAGGAGTACTTACCCAGGGCTGACGGAAAACTCACAGAGAAACAGCCTCCAGAACTGTACCACCAACCTGGCCTGACGGGAAGCTGCAGCTGCTGCAGTCACCACTGACCTTACTGACGCTGGCACCATGCCCCCGTGCCACATTGGAAAGGCCACTCTTGCTACTGCCAGCCCAGGAGCTCCTGGCTTCTGTTGGCTGACACATGCACAACCATGATAAGTGCCCAGATTCAACCTAGTTGTCACATCGCTGCCCTTCAAGTCACAGCCTTCCCTCTGCTTGGTGACATCTGTACCCCACTATGAAAAGAGGTTGGCTACTCCAGGAAAAAAAGAAAAAAAAAACCTTCATTAGAAGAACTTGAAGTTTATACTGAGTTCCCAGAATGGAAAACTACTAAAACGAGGAGAGGTTATGCAAAATATTTGGGAAAGTCATAAATGACAGACATCCACTGTACTGAGTCATGGGGCTAGGGGTTAAAGCAGTGGGATTTTGTTTTGTTCTTTTGTTTTGTTTTTGTTTATTTGCAGGTTGTGAAGAGAACACTTTATTGGGAAAATTATAGAGGGGGGAAGAAGGAGGTTAGAAAGAGAAAGGAGGGGAGTAAACCTTCTGCTAGTCAGAAGGGAGAGCCAGAAATGTGGGCTGCCCAAGTAGTGCTATTTCAGAAAGCGTGGTCAGGAAAGACTTCCCTCAGAAAACACTGTCTGAACACAGACCTGGGGAACACAGAGGAGCAAGAGCAAAGGCTTCAGGGAATAGCCCATTTGGCCAATCTGAGAAATGTAAAATAGGTCATCGTGCCTGCAGTGGAGTGGCTGAGGGGACTAGAGAGAGGGCGTGAAGCCACAGAGCTGACGGGGAGAAATGGGGGTCTGTGTGCTAAGATCAGGAGGCACGTAAAGGCAGCTTCCCACGTCTTCTACTTTCTTAATGCGTGCAATTAAATTAAGTTGGGGGCAGGAAACTAAACTGTTCCCTAAGTTATGCTTAGTGTTGGTGGTTTCCATGACCCTGTCCCTTGGCAGAGTCTTTCTTTACCCCACCCC
>PVKB01002314.1:178392-278150 GCA_004027205.1 Ctenodactylus gundi
AAAAAAAAAAAAAAAAAAAAAAAAAAAAAAAAAAAAAAAAAAAAAAAAAAAAAAAAAAAAAAAAAAAAAAAAAAAAAAAAAAAAAAAAAAAAAAAAAAAAAAAAAAAAAAAAAAAAAAAAAAAAACTGTATCACAGGCCTGAGCTTGAGTTAAGACACAAGTTAAACTGAGATAGGACAGCAGACATCTAACTATACTTGATTCCAAGATGGCTGTAGGAGAAAAACACATTCCAACAATAACAAAAAGAGTAAGTTGCAACACACTAGTTAGAATAAGAAAACCAGCAACGTAGGAGGAAGAGGTGATTGGACTGCAGGTATCTGGCCTCACATTCTCCCTAGTTTGGTTCATCCAGGACTCGCATCCTGGAGCAAACAAGTATTAAAAAATAAAATGCCAAAAGATTCATACAAGTGCAGGGAGGCAGCACCCTGGTTCCAGCTACTTGTGCTGAGCAAGGACAGAAGTGACCACAGGAGGGATGGGCAGGGAGTACTATGGAAACAAACATAGGCGACAATGGAGAACAAGGTCATTTTTAGCTCTTCGCTTGAGGGCTGCCTCTTTTCACATCGCTATAAACAGAGGTCATCTCAAAGACCTAGTGCAGGAAATGAAAAACCTGGCTAGCAGGAGTTGCAAAAAAACCACCTAGCTTAGGAGCCCACAGAAGGTCTACAGACATCCAGCTCTAATTGGAAAAAGTTTAAAAGCTGCAGTTCTTCTTGAATGGGAAAGAGAAAAGCCAAAGAACTGATGCTATCCTCAGACACCATGGTGGCTTATTGTAGAGCTCTGCTGAAGTCTTAAAAGTTCTGGAAATTCTTTCGTGATGTAACAGTATAGTCGGGACATCTGTGAAGGGAGAGAAGAAGGGTTGTGTAGAAGAAAATCTGAGAGTGGCGATGGGGATTGGGAAGGATTATTAATATCTTATAGTCAATCTCAGCTATTCTGCTTCTTGTTCCAAACAAAATGACTAAGGCCCCAAACTTCCTTGTTGAAATGTAAAGGCTTTACATAAAGACAAACACAAAAAGGAATATCCATACCAGTCTCAAGATGAAGAATTTTGATGAGTTCTCTTGTAACTCTCCCTGCTGTCATCAACACATTGTTGGGAGTAAAAGTCATTTCTTTCCCATGTCAAAAAATTAGGCTTATATGTCAGATGGAGGGGAAAAAAAGCCAAATAACCTTCAGGCTATTATGCTGGGAACAAGTCTTCCAGAGCTTGCATTGGACCACGAGAAGGATGCTTTGGCCTTATTTTCTCTCCTCAAGCGAAGGAGGATGTTGGTGACCAAATGTTTCACTAGTGGAGAACTTATGTCAGTGCTTTCTTTATTCTAAGTCCAATAGGCCACACTCAGAAAATCCACCTTTCGGTTCCTTTCCATTTGTGTCACTCAGAAGACCAGGATTTTTCAGAGACTACCCACAGCTGAAGCAGACTTGGAAGCACAGCAAGCAATCCAGCCAATTCTCAGAATTATGGGAGGACAATGCTACCAAGGGCACTCCTCATGTCTTCCACGCCTTGACCTCCCTGAGCCTTAGGCCTCTGTGAACATAACTGGCATGGGGTCCTGAAATACTCATGATTTAATCCCTTAAGGATTATATCTAGAAGACTACGTCAGCTGCTCAGGAACATGCCATTTGAACACTAAGCAAACACACAGTATTTTGACCTCATCAAGCCTCTGACACTGTTTGGATCACAGCCTGCTTAGGCCCCTTGTCCCAAGAACAGTCATTCTTTCAAATGATGTCCTTCCTCTGGGTCATCTTCAAGGATTGGGTTACAGCCAACATTCCAGACAGCAGGCTCTCACTTAGTCTGAGGTTTGTTGTCCTCCTCTTCCCCTCTAAACCTCTCTCTCTGCTTTCAGCTCACAGGCAACAGCAACATTACATGGGTTTCCTCTCTCTCTCTCTCTCTCTCTCTCTCTCTCTCTCTCTCTCTCTCTCTCTCTGTCTCTCTCTCTCTCTGTGTATGTGTGTGTGCTGTGTGTGTAGTCAATCAACTATATCTCACCTGCTTTAATCTACTCAATGCATTCAAAACTATAGATATTTTAATCCAAGAATATATCCTTATATTTGTTTTTCAGACTTGATTGGTAATTGTTAATAGTCTTTTTGCTTATTGATCTATAAGATTTTGTGTTTATTATTCCTTCACTACTGGGCACAGGGTAGTCAAGAGGAGAAGGACACACACTTAAGCATCTTAGGCTCTGAACAGTAATGATAGCTTTAATAAATTCAAGTCCCCCAGTTCTCCTACGTTAGAAAGACTCTAATTCCATTTATTGTCAGAATTGAAGTACACGAATAACTTTTGTTTATGACTGAACTTTGATAAAATCAGGAAAAAGTGAGCACAGTCATCTTCATGCTGACACATTTACACTATGGACATTGACCGTGGACTTGTAAAAGTGCATGTTAGCTGTTTACTAGGGCCCCTTTGTCATTCTCCTTATTCTGTACCCAGAACAAGGTAGAAGAGCCAGTGTATTTGTATCTTCTGCACCTAGCATGCTTCCCACAGCAGCAGGACTCATAGAAGCAGTGTATTTTAACATCGTGAACCACAACAGTCAAGATCATAAGCTGCAATTGTAAAAGATCTCAAAGATTTCTTCATCCCAACACTGAAGAAACAAACCACAGGAAACTGTCCATTCCCCACAAGCGACGTGAGTGTCAACTTTCAAAATTTCCTTGTGCCTTAAAAACCCTCTTCCCCAAGTCTGTTATACTGCCTTGTCCTCAATGGCAAAAAAGAAAAACACAACTCAATCCTTCACAGTATCTGAGTGATTTATTCCCTTCTATACACATACAAAGGCCCTAACATTATTCACACTTACATTATTCACACTTAGCAATCACTCTTCCATTACATTCCAGCTGTACTTTTGTACTTTTAGTTCAATACTTAACCTATCACCTTAAAATGCAATTCATTGTCTTTGCACAGAAGTTGTCCCAAAATCAACTATGTGTGTGTGTGTGTGTGTGTGTGTGTGTGTGTGTGTGTGTGTGTGTGTAGTCAGTTTTATATTTTGTCCCTCACTTACATTTTTATCCCTAGCACTTAGGGATTAGATTTGTTATTGTTACTGATAGCAGTTTTGGTGGTTTTGTATATTTTCGCAATGCTAGGGACCAAACCTAAGGCCCCATGTGTGGTAGGCAAGCACTGTGCCACTGAACTACATCCTCCAGGCTACATAGAAATTTTTAAATATTAAAAAATCAGAATATCACTTTAATGTATCCCCCTAGTAATGTATAAGCATTCCTGGTCATTCAAAATTTTATGTAATAAAAAATATCACTTTTGCTGTTGTCCCCACTGTTTGGTGGGAGAACAACCTCAGTTACTCTTTGGTGGATTGGATGATATTAATCTCCCAACTCTAAAAAACTCACCAGCTTTGGTGAAGGTCACACTGCTTGAGTCACATATCTTTTCAATGTGGTCATTCAAATAAATGTCTATACTTCCTGCCTCATTTGTGTTATTCAATAACTGTTTGTTAAATGAACAAATAAGTATATAGAAATCACCCACATATGTATTTTAAAGGACTATCTTATAAGGCTAAAGAAAACAACAAGAAGACAAACACCAATCAGTCTCCACTTAGAAGCAGGTGTGATGTCTTCATTGTTACATCCACTTATGAGTTCCATATTGTATTCACCATTGACCAACAGCGAAGATGGGTCTCAAAGCGGTCATTCACACAACTGATGGCAGAAGTTGGATTTGGACCTAGAGTTCTCTGGCTTCAAAAACTCTCAGTTTCCACTTTATTCTGATTCTTCAGGACTCCAGGTATATTTTTGCAGCTCTGTTTTCTAGAATTTTTATGAAGGATGACTTTTCAAATAAAACATTTCACTAGTGGCTTCTCACTTGTGAAAGTATCAAAAAACTCAATTTATCAATTAAAACTCTTAACTCTCCATGAGAATCTGACTCGCAGTACACCTCCTAAATATTTATCAAGTATACTAAATAAATAAAAAAGCAAATGTTTTGCTTTTACATATAAGCAGGAAGTAATAATCATAAAACAAAATAATAATAGTGCCTTAGGATACTCTTTTTGGGACCAGCCGCTGAAGCGAACTTTGCCTTCATATGAATTATAGCTCCTCGCTCAGAGTCCAGAGGTAACCACAGCAATGAAGCCTCAGTGACTCTATGCAGGAACGTGGCATGCTGCTGAGAGGTAAATGAGCCACCCACCTAACAGTATGAGGTCTCAGACTCTCTTAATGTGGCAAATAATAAAACTGAAAGCAAAGGAGTTCATTTGATCTATGTATGACGTAGCAACTTAAATGTCCATTGATAGATGAATGGATAAATAAAACATGATACTTTGTTCAGCTTTCTAAAAAAAAAGAAATCTTGTAACATACTACAAAATGGATAAATCTTCAGGGTGTTAGAAACCAATGAGAAAAAAAACAAACACTTAGAGGGAAAATTTAAACTACCCAAAATCTTAGGGAAAAAAAAGGCAGACTGGCAGGTACTATAGGCAGGAAAAAGAAGGAGAAAGAAGTAGTTTTGCAAGATAAAAAGGTTCCCAAGAACTGTCATGTCACAACACACATGTAGTTCAAACTACTGTGCATGTAAAAATGGTTAAAGGTAGTAAATTCTTTTACTAGCTTTTGTGAAATAAAAAAAAACTAGTATAGAAGTGACCAATTCTTATTCTGTCAATTATGTACGTAATTTTTTAAACCAATCAACCAACCATGTACTTCATCAGCTTTTTATAAAGGACAGTACAATTTAGACCAAAAGGATTAAGTACAATTTGATCTCAGAATCAAAGACAATGTTCCTTATAAAAGATATATTAAGTAACCTTATGTTAACATAGCCATCTGCCATTATTCTTCTGTCTTTCTCAATTTGCTAAAGATGGTTTAAAAAACTCTGAGTTGGACTGGCACTGGTTCACTAATAAATTTTGTACAAAAGCCTTTAACAATTGCTAATCACTTTTAACATGAAATCTATGAATCTGTTTTCTTGAGCTTTGGTTGTGATTCAGAAACTCAAACTAAACATAGTGTTTTTCACTTTCAAAAAATTCGACCCTACCCAAAATGCTGGGAGGTAAAGAAAGGACAAACCAATTATACAAATTCACACACAGTGACTGTGTGTCTACAGGACAGGCCCAAGATGGCCAAAGGGGCTCAACCACTCATCTAATCAGATGGATGAGCATGCGCCAGTTCTCTGCGATCTCAGCCTACTCCTTGCCCTTCTGTGTCATGCCATTCAAACAATAGTGACATTCCTAACTAATTGTTTCCACCAAGAAAGACTTCATCCCTGATATTTATAATTAAATCAACAACACACTGCGCGCAGGTTAAAACCCTTCATTATATGGTCCAGAATGTTTGCGATGCGGAGCCCCAGACACCTCATCTACATTCTTCCTGTTACAACAACAGCATATATCAAAAATCTGTGCCCAAACAGACCTGTTTTCTTGGGATACAGATTTGAAAGTAAAGATGTAGATTTATACATTTTTTCATTTCATTTCTTTCTTTCTTTCTTTCTTTTTTTTGAGACAGGATCTCACTCTATAGTTCAGGCTGGTCCTGAACTTACTATGTATCTCAGGCTGGCCTCAAACTCACACCAATCCTCCTGTTTCAGCCCCCGAGTGCTGGGATTACAGTTGTGTACCACCATGCCCAGCTTACACTGTACTGGGAAATTGAATCCGGGGCCTTGCACTTGCTAGACAAGCACTTTAACCACTGAACTATGAACTATGTCGCAAGCCCAGAAATGTACATTTTCACGTTCTCTCAGTTGTCAAGCACACTGTGCAGTAAACTGGTTTCACAACTAGTGGTAGCTACAAATATTTATCACACATTCGATAAGTTGCTATTATTTGAGCAATTTTGCAGCATATTTGCAGCTGCTGTGAGCTGAAATTTAAATATTCCAAGACATCCTAATATTTTATTTGTGAAACATGGCAATTCTATTAGTTCGAAACTATTTATTGGGGGCTTACCATGTGCCAAACACTGACAGCAATGATCTAAACAAATAAGCCCCTCTCTGCTCTCTTAGAACTTATATTCTTCTACATGAAGAGTTTTATCACTGCTGAAGACTGACTCAAACAGGGATGAGTCACGTGAACAAAATGAAGAAGTAAAAAGTGCAAAGGGGAAAGCTGCCTGTCACAACATAGGAAACATTGTACATGCTCTGTCCATGCAACATGGCAGCCCTGCAGACAAGGAGCTGAGGAAAGAGCATTTTTGTCTTAAGAAATCAGAAGTGTATACTCATGAGATATTTGAGGACTAGAAAGTTGACAAATAATGGAAAGGAAAAATGTTGGGGAATGAGCTTGGATCAGAGGTAGTCAGGAGACAGGTCATATTTTCAGTCCATAATAAACCCGTTAGATAGGCTAAATGTTGTGGGGAGCTGTTGGCAGATTACAGCAGGAGACTGGCATAATTTGGCTGAAGAAACAAGGGGACCAGCCATGATGCAGGTGTTCTATCAAGAGATAGTGGTGACTCCAGACCCAGATGAGAAATGTGCAGCTGTGGGACATCATTGCTAATTGATTGAGAAAAGGGCATCAAAGAAGAGGAGATTCCAAGAGTTTTTAGCAATTAAAGACTACGAAGATGGAGAACAGTGTAAGAGAGAAGAATGGGACAAGGAAGAGTCATCAGAAGTTCGCTTTTAGACACCTTAAATTTGAGCTATCCAATCAGAGAGCAGAAGTAACTAACCCATAGTCCAGAGAATATTCTGGCCTGGAGACATAGCTTTGCCAGAGTGTGAGGAAAGGTAGAGAAGGGAAGAGGTTTAGGACTAAGTCCTGAGTCCTGCAGTGCTGAAAGTCTGGAAGAGAAACATAATATGACAAAAGGAAGTTGTGTGACAGTGGCCACATGCAAGGTCATGTGGGATATCTGCAAAGTCAGGTGAAAACAGGGTTTCAAGAAGGATAGAGTGGAAAACGCTACCACGTGCTTTGGAAATGAGGAATGGATTTGTCAACCCGAGACTTGTTGGAACAGAATGACTCTGGGAGAAATTGGGTGGCAAGGAAGGTAACAGTGACTCTATTAATTTCTTGGGGAACTTTCTAAATATGTAGGAACCATGGGATCTTATATATAGAGAGATGTGGCATGATGAAGTAGTTTTGTTCTTTTTTAAATTTAAGATTGGAAAGCTATGTTTTCAGGCTCGTGGGGGAAACTGACTTACGTAGGAATGACAGTGGATAATCACAGAAGTAACCATCTTGAATACACAAGAGCAGATTGGGCCCAGTATGTAAGGAGATAGACTAACCTCAGATAGGCACATCAACTCCTGCATAAAAATAATAGAAAGAGGGACAATGAGACTTGGGACAGGCACTCCACATCATTCAGATTAATGAATTTGGTGTCGAGAGGATAAGGAAGATCATTTTTGATAATCTCTGTTTTCTCATGTGCTGAGAATCCAAGAGGAAAAGCAATAAATGAAGGAAAAAATAGCCCTCTCTGGAAAAGAGAGGAATTGAACAGAAAAATGCAATAGGATTCACATTTCAGTGCTCTGCATGTATCATTAATTTTACATAAAACAGCACATATCTAGCAAATAAGTTACAACAACCAACGATGAACTAAGCACTTTCCCTTTTTGTGAATAAAGTGTGAATTTCATGACAAAAGAGATTATTATCTACTGTGTTCACAAGTCCATCACTGTGTTTAGAACATTGCCTACACCTGGGTGATCTTCAAGAATTAGCTGGTGAATCAATTAGTGCATGAGAAGCTGCTCTATCTTTAGCATGTTTTTTTATTTTTGTAATTTACAATGCATCACATTAAAAAGTTTAAAAAGCCTGAAACAAAAATAGCAATAAATGGTCCTCTAACACCTTCTCACCTCAACCTAACATGTTTTTAATAGCAGTTTCCCAACTGATTCTTTGTGGTTTATATGCATTCATTTCTAATAACACATCATTTCGCAGTATCTAATGGAGAGTTTAAAATCTTTATGAACTAAAAAGCTCATTTTGCCAAAATTAAATGAACTTAAAAGAATGAAAAATTTGGGTTGAGTTCAAAGTTTTAAGCTTCCAAAGAGAAGAAAGATCAGAAGTTGGATTTTAGTCTCACATCCTGATACTAATCATATATAATTCAAGAGTCCAGTCTAGATTAAAAGAATAAAAACTGGGGGATAAAGCCAGCTACACTTTTAGATACTTTACATTTGAGCTATTCCAATCACAGAGCAGAAGTAACTAACTCATAGTCCAAGGAAAATTCTGAGCTGGGGACAGCCTTGGTATTATCAGCATAAAGTGCTTGAAGACTCGGGCCAAAATCTCCCTAAATGATTTGCTTGGTGACCATATTTTTTTTCATTTGAATTCATTTGTGTACAGCAGCAAGAGGAGAACTTGTTCGCGGAATCCCAAGCTCTTTCTGATGTTCACAGACATGGATGGTTCTGTGTGTTTATTCAGAAGAACAAAGGATCCGTTGCTCATCGGTCACTGGAGGACACCAACCTCATTATTCCTCCCAAAACTGATCAGAACGCAAGTGAAAGTATGTAATTTGGCTAGCAAAAACAGAATGCCAATAAAAACCACAAAGCAGCCCTTCACCTACTAAGAAAGTGAAAAAAATCTCAGGGTACGTATTTCCCCAGGCTTTGTACGGTTTTCTTAAGATACATTCTTCAGTACAGTCGGATGAAAAGCTATGAGCAATATTATGGATTGGCAAACACAGAGTTCCAGTAATTTAATCAATAGCTATGTTGCAAAAACAAATTTTATAACATTCTCCTTGCATTGGCTTCTTGGCAATTTAGGGCATTACATTTAATATGTAGTAAAATTTACCCATTGGTGCATGTTCTATGGATTTTGACAAACATAGAGACATGTAACCGCACTTCAGACAGAACACAGAGAAGGCGCATCATGCAGAAAGTGCCTGTTTGGACCCAGCCTTTCCATTCCAGCTCCTGGCAACCACTTACCATTATCCTTATTGAATATCAGATTTTTTTTTCCAGGAAGCTGTGTAAATGGGCTCATGCATGTGAAATCCTTCAAGTCTGCCTTCTTTAACATTTGAGATGTTTCTATATTGTTGCACTGGTCAACTGAGTTTTGTTTTTGCTTTCCCTGCATTTTACAGCTGTGTAGTATTCCACTGCACGGTGTGTCACTGTTTGATTTTCAATTGACCAGGTAATTTGGTAATTATAAACAACATTGTCCTAAAAGTTCCTGTGCCAGTTTCTATGTGAATCTAAAACTAAAAGCTTTAGCTAAAAGCTCTTAATTCCCACTTTTATTAACAATTACTTATGTCATGTTTGTTCTATGTTTTTCTAAATACTCTGGAGCAAATTTGAGTTCTCACAGGGGAAATCTCTAACCCTCCTTAAGGAATTAGGTAAATTCATATTCATGATAATGTACTTATCCATGATAGCGTACTTAGTTTAAGCTGAGATGTGCCAGGGATACAAAGAAGCCTCCCAAATAAAGTTATCCATGAAGTTTTAAAATAGACTAGTATTGTTTTAATAATGATTCCAACTTTCAAAACCTATTTCGAATGTTTCTGCTGGCTAGGTGGAATTATGAATACATCTCAAATTTAAGGTTCTCATAGTAATTCAAATTCAAAATTATCAGCACTAATTTTCAACCATCTATTTAATTCTAAAAAATAACAATCTGATCCTTGCCTGCAAGAATTTTACAGATTTACTGGGAGAAGGTTATCCTGGAGAGATACGTGGCCCCCAAGAGAGATTAATAAATAGAGTTGGCAATGGTAGGAAAGATTTGCTGGGGAGAAATGAGGGGCAAAATTTACTGTGCTTGAAGGAGACACGGGAGACTTGATTTGAAATTGCAGGTTCTATTGGTACACTGGACGGTGAAAGCAATTTAAACAGGCTCTTGATACCAGTTCTTTTTCCTGTCCTTACTCCGCTGTAGTGAGTCATAATACCACCCAAGATAATTAGAAAAATCATTTCACACCCAAATGTCAAAATGCAGTTTTCTGTGTAGCCAGAGCACATCATTATACGTCACCCTCCACATTTGTCTCCTAATACTTGTGTGATCAATTGCACACCACCACATTGAATCTGGAGAACATTAACACAGACGGATGAGGACTAATGAGTCACTTCCAAACATAGCCCTCTGGTTCCATTCCTACAACAGGCTAATTGGAGTCAGACGTAGCTAAGTCTCAATTCACACACACTTTTGCAGACAAAAAAAAAGTGCATCTATCTTCAATATCCGGGACAATCTACTCTTAACAAGTCTCCCAAAATATGCCCACCTAGCATACAAGGTAAGAAAAATAACCAGAGCTCTTATAAAAAATACTTTTGCACAGAAACATATGTGTGTGTGTTCATTGTCCATCTCTCCCTTCTCTTTCTGGTTTTCTCCACCCTCACCCATCTAACCCCTCCCTGCCCTCTGACACGTAGTACCACACCACAAATGTGCACGAAGCCATCGAGGAAGCTTAGAGGTCCAACCAATAACAAGCATGAAGCTATTGGATATTAGCTACTGAATTATACATGTGAAGTATACATCTATATAAAAATATTTTGAGGGGCACCAAATTATATGCCATTAAGTTATGTATATGTATTGAAAATATATAACCTCACATACCAGCTTATCTCCCTCAGATCTGGGCCAGAATTATCATCACGAATACGATGTGTTTATGTTCCCTAATCTAACGCTTCTTTAAACTTATGCCTTCCTTTTCTTTTCTATTCTTTTTTTTTTAAGACAAGGTCTTGTTCTGTAGTCCAGGTTGGTCCTGAAGTCACTATACAGCTTAGGCAGGCCTTGAACTCACAGCAATCCTCCTGCCTGAACCTCCTAAGTGCTAGGATTACAGGCGTGCACCACCATACCCAGTTTGACTTATGTTTTTCTCTAACTATTCTTGAACTGGCCCTTACATAAGTGCAGAATCTGCCTTCCAGGATTATCGCTCCGTATTTAACTTTTATTTCCACTGTTTTTAGATAATTCAAAAATTCAAGACATCTCATGATTCTTTCAAAACCTTTTCTCAAATTGCTTCAGTGATTCCTTTAGCTTTTTTTCTCTGTAATATTTCTGATGAACATACTATTAGCTTGAGTCTAATTCTTCTATTTTGTCTTAGAATAGACTGTGGTTTGATAAATATGTATCAGAATAAGAAGTAGAATATGTTTAATAATTGCTAGAGTTTAATTTATTCTTTATAAAGATGTCTGCTATATTTCTCTACTCCAATCAAATTTTTATTCTTACACCTAAATTTACCAGGAAATGCATTGATTTATTTTTCTACTAAAATCGAACAAATGTAATAAGAGATGGGATGGAAAGATGTTTACAGCAGACACCAAAAAGTTAGAGCTAAAGCAGACATTAGAGGTTATGACTTAAACGTCCTTAATTCAATGAATAAGGAACCAAGGGCCTAAGGATTTTAGCAACATGCCAACGGCAAAGAGCTAGTAGAAGCATCATGATAAACAGAATTGCTGCAAATAGGATGCAATGAATGCTTGATTTTGCCAAATCTTTTGATGTAAGAATACAAAAGAAGTTTTTCCACATAAATCTATGCTGTGCCAAAAAAATTTATTCCTAATTAATACATGCTTCAACCCATACCTTTAAAATATGGCCACATACAAATGTATTTGCTGATTTTCTTGATAGTAGAGGCAGATTCAAAGTGTGCATGTTGTAAGTTAAATAGCGAGGATACAAATAGAATTAGCATTAACATTAGATTATTACGCTATAGTCTTCGATGTTTGTTCAGCAGCACCTCTCCCAGGAAAATAGGAATGGGGCCACTCCTACCTTAATGTTGACAATCTCAATGTCATTTTTACCTTCTGGAGTGACTGTGCTTCAATCTTTCCTCAGCATCAAAGGCAGCTGAATAGCCTTCAATAATGACAGCAGCTTATAAACACTGAGTTGCTATGCCCTCAAAGGTCAATTATCAAAGGTTGCACACCTATCATGCCTGACAATCAGACAAAAAAAATTCATCATAACCTTAATGCATATAGTCTAACTCCCCAAAATAATTTCCCCAAAACACTTCTAAGATACGGCTCAATTAACATTAATGTCACCTGTTCTTTGGAAACACAAACTCCATATGGCACATGCCTTCATATATTAATACTCATAGTCTTAAACAGGGCCGTTTAACAGCTGGCTACTGAGCAAGGTTGAAATATCATACCTCTATCTGCCAATAATTAAAAGAAATCTTATAAATTACCAGGCAATTGGTTAAGTGGAGAACTCTAGTAGGCCTTAGGCAAATGATGACACCATCCACTCTATTAACAAATTAAGATTAGCAAGGCAGAGACTAGCTGAGGAGTATTTAAATACAAGGGCAGGTGGCCCTGGCTTGGAAACAGCAAAATAGGAAATTCATCCCCTGGGAACCATTTTCCAGCAGTAAGGAGCACAAAAGAGCATCTTCTATTAATGGCAAGAAAGGTCAATTTTGAAGGCCAAAGTCAACCATCTCGACAGCTCTGACTGTCTCAGATGCACAGGGCTACGTCTCAAACCTGGCTCTTCCTGAGCTGGAAGACTTTGTGTTTACTCAGTCTTCACAAAGACACAAACACTGCCCTAGGATCAAGTAATTGAAAAGATATTTGGCCTCATACCTGGCTATGTAACTTAAGAAAGAGATTTAACAAATTAAAAAGAGAAAAGACAGTAAGAGTTTGATTAGTTTTTCCAAACCACATTTTATAAATAAATATAAAAGAATGGATTGAATGAGGCAATGGTTGGTAATTTCTCAAGCCCAGTAGTCTCTGCCACCTGGAATCAGGAAGTCAGCTGAGAAGACGTCAGACAATCAGGAGTGTGAGACTAGGATCAATTCTTCTGTTTGCTCAGTAGGCACAATTATCACCTCTCCTGTCTGCACACTGTTGGCTTTTGCCCATAACTGAGCACTTGTAGCAGCCCCCTGGTGGGGTCCAAGTAAAAACTCACCTGACCTGTGTCTCCAGGGTCTGCTTCCCTTTTCTTATGGTTAAAGTAAGAAGAGATTTCTCAGGATTTAAGAGTGTCTCAACCTATGTTATTATTATCACTTTCCTTCTGTACAAGAAACACAATTTTTCTTTCTACAGTCCTGTCAACTGATGGGTCTCTTTGTAAAAGATGTTGTGTGTCTCTCCACTTCTGCATATTTTTAATTACTAAACTTTGTCTTTCAGAGCAGTTTTAGGTTCACAGAAAAATTGACAAAATGAGCAGAAAATATAAAGTTTCTCTATGTCCACATTTTGACATAAATTTTGTATAACTTGGTCCATTAATGAAGCAAATCTATTGAGCCAACTTTTACCCACACTAAAGATTTTAGACCTCTCTCTCTCTCAAGTACATTTTCACTTTGTTTAAAATATATCTTATCTGTAACATTGATCTTAATAACTTTAGGAGAATTAAATCATTTTCCATTAAGACTCAGAAAAAAATGCAACCTGCAAGATAGATCTGATTATATGAATTTATAACCTTTTCAATTTCAATCTGAATAGAATCAAAACATCTACGGTGGCAGTTACAGTAGACATTCAACTTAATTGGATCCACCTCAGGTATTGGGGAGCACTTTTCCTTGTAGGTGTGTCTGGGACGGTCATGGTGGTGTGGCCTCGGGGCCTATGGTCCCTCCCTCCTCATTCCCCTCTGACACTCTGCGCCCTACTGCTTCCCAGCCACCATGAACTCAGTGGCTTTGGTCTTCTACTTCCTTTGCCCATGATGTTTCTCCCTTAAAGCCGATGCGAGACTGAAAACACGAGCCAGTTAAAGTTGTGGACGTCAGGTACTGTGTGCAGCAACAGTGAACAAGCAAACACACCTTCCCACACTACACCCTCCACGTTAGGTTCTGCTCTTGGGTGTGTATATCAATCAGTAACTGATCAATGGTAACAGTGGTGGTAATGCTCACAACAGGATCCTAATTCCATCAAGAAGAGGAATACAATGTAATTGCAATATAACAAGAGTTTCATCTGGTCATACTGCCAAATCTAGAAAAAAAAAAATCGTGTTTAGAGATCTGGAACAAGTTAAATCAATTAAAAAGCCAAATCCAATAGATCAAGCTGCCGAAGTCTATTCCAGTTTTGTGTCTTGAACTATCCTATTTTCTATCTATATTGATCAAATAAACTGAAGGTTCCGTTTGTTTTAGGACTGTGTACGCAAAGCCCGCAAGTCTGGAGACACAGCTTCAGGGCATCAAAGGTTATTTTTTAGCAAATTTGGCCTGTTCGGCAACACTAAAAACATGATCTGGAAACCTAAAGGTCTTCCTTGTAATTCTAGAGAGCTCACGCTCGTCATTTCCGATTCCAAGCTTGAACACCAGAACTTCAGCTGATTAAGCTCAGAAGAATCTCCCATTTTCCAGAGTCATTTCAAGGACATTCAAAAAACCTTGGAAAATTTCTCTCCAAGGAGCTCTCCTCCGTTTAACATACAAAATTATCTCTCTGTGGGAAAGAAATGTGATTACTTGTTTTAAAAAGTGTTTCTAGAACATGGCTTAGTAAGTCCTTTGCGGAAATAAAGACTAATAAGATGAGAACAGGAAAAGGCTGCTTATTCAGATATTGTTGTTGCAAATAAATTAGCGGCTCTCACTTCGTGTCAACAAAGACTCAAAGGTCAGCAAAGGAGTGAGAAATCTGTATGGGGGGTGGGGGGGAGTCTGCATCCTTGTTATCTGTTCTTAGCACAGGGACAGGATAACTGGAAACAAGCAGGAGACAGGTTAACCAAAAGAAAGAATATAACCAGCTAAGGGATGTAGAATGTAGCTTTCTCCAGTGAGCATCTAAGCTGAAAGTGGGGATAAAAATTAGAAAAACCTGTTGTCTATCAATCAAGTATTCGGCAATTTGGAGCAATTGTTATAGAAGTTGTTGCTTCTCAGACTAATACTAGCTTCCAAAAGGTCTGATTTATAGTAGGCTGTCTTCCTCAGATTATTGGGCTATTTGTGGTAGATGAAGATATTTGTTTAGTGGGCAGATTGCAACCGATTGTGGGTTGGAGTTCTATGTTGATATATAGTCTGGTTGTTGTCTGTTTATATATTTAGCCTGTCGCTCTGAATGTCTTTTTTCAAAAGGAATATATTGATACACATTGCCGCAAAGTAAAGGAAGGTGAGGAAATATGTGATACCTCTAAATCTCATTAAAATGCCATCTGCGAAATTGCACTTGCTTGTCATTTTAATGCTACTATTAGAATGAGGAAGGCAGATGACAAGAAATATCTTCCTTGGATCTGAAATGCGGTTAAGAAAGTTGTGGTGATACTTGTTAGTTTGGTTACTGCTAAACTACTACAACAAAGATATCCAAAAAGAGTGATTCAAAAATTAAAGTGAATGTGTCTCTTGGTAACCTAGAAGTTGTCAGATGATCCAAGACGATACATCATCGATCTTTTTGTCTGAGATGGAACTTCGGGTCCCCTAGTCTTTCCTGCCTCAAGTTCTTTTCTTCTCATGGTCAATTCCATTTATTATCATCGTGTGTTGTTGGCAGTTATTTCTAACACTTGTGTGGTCGTAGCTGGGCCGTCACCATCCTTATCTGTGCTTCAGCTCATGGACATGGGGGGAGAGA
Source organism: Ctenodactylus gundi (assembly GCA_004027205.1). Classification (NCBI taxonomy): domain Eukaryota; kingdom Metazoa; phylum Chordata; class Mammalia; order Rodentia; family Ctenodactylidae; genus Ctenodactylus; species Ctenodactylus gundi. Next base: position 194,225 of record PVKB01002314.1, read on the forward strand.
GAAGCAGAGGGAAGACATTCCCTTTAGGAATATAGTGTAGTATTTGAGGATGCCCAGTCTGAGAACCAGATGTGGCCCACAAAATTATGGGGTCCAGGCAAGCCAATGCCTCACCAAAGAGAAGCAGTTTCAGCCATCACATCACGGGTAAGTTAATCAAATGTTTTCAAATACAACAGGCTAATTCTAATTGATAATTTTGTTGGACCCTTGAATGGTGTCATAAATAATCCAAATGGCTCTTTTCAGAAAATGGTTCTCCATCCCTGATATATACACACAAAAGAGTACTCCTCAACAATAAAGAAGAATAAATTTGAGTTATTAGAAAGAAAATGGGTATATCTTGAGACTGTAAAAATGCTAAGTGAAATAAACCAGACACATAAGGTTAAGTATCACATTGTTTCTCTTATATGAAAAACCCAAAATATAAAGATTAAGTAAAAAAAGAGAAGAGAGGACAAGGTAGACCGTTTGGAAATGAGAAGGGGACCTGGGAGTAGGAGCGATGGGACAGCAAGAGGAGGAGAGGGACTGGTCAAGATGCATTATGTATATTTACCAATTCCACAAGATGAACCGGATCAATACTAATTGCAAGCACATACTAATAAAAAATGTAGACAGACTATGGTGTGGTCCTATCTCTTTTTTATTTCACGCTTTGATTTACTTACGTTTTAAACCTCTCATATAGAAGAAACAATTCGAGGTCTAACTTCCTGTGTGTGATGTTTTAATTTCACTTAGTGGTCTTAAGTTCCATTCATTTTCTTAGAAATGACATGGTTTCACTCTTCTCCATGGCTTCATAATATTGTATCGTGTATAAATACCACATTTACTACATTTTCTTTACCAATTTGTCTGTTGAGGGGAAGCCAGGCTCTTTTCAGGCATTAGCTACTGTGAATCGCACTCTATAAACATAGGCATGCATCACTGTAGTACAATGTTTTTAACTCTTTCAGGAATGTGCCCAGAAGTGTATATAGCTGGATCAAATAGAATTTCTATCTTTAGTTTTTAGAAAAACCTCTGTCCCCTTTTCACAGCAGCTGTACTAGTTTTCATCCCCACAAGCAAAGGTTTCTTTTTCGCCACTGCTAGTTGCTTTTCTGTGGTCTTGACGGCAGCCATTCTGATTGCAGGGGATAGAATTGTTTTGATTTGCATTTCTCTAAGATCGAAAGATAGTGAACACGTCTTTATGTCCTTATCGGCCATCTGCAATTCTTTTGAGAAATGTCTGTTCAGTTCACTTGCCTATTTTTTTGATTAGGTGATTTTTGTCCTGGTGGTATTAATTTTTTCAGTTCTTCCTATATTCTGGATATTTCTGTAACAGAAGAGCAAGGGGCAAGAAAATCTCTCCCATTCTGCAGTTGCCTCTTCGCTCTGTTAACTGTTTCTTTTGCAGTGCACAAGTTTTTCTATTTGATGCAAGCCCATTTGTTGATTCTTAGTATTATTCCCTGCACCATTAGAATTCTACTTATGCATAGTGTCTGTAATATAAAAGAAACTATAAAAAAGTTTAAAAGAAAACTAAGATTAGTGAAAAGAAACAGAAGATAGCTTTTGTGGGGAGAGCAAGTGAATACAGAGGGAGGGGAGAGAGGAAATGGGGAAGGGAAATTAAAAAATCAAGCTGTGATATGTATACACACCAATTTCTCAATTTAAATGTGGTTACGTAGCACAAATACAGGTAAAAATTCTGATCTTTTTATCTAGGTCTTCTATTTGTCTATACCAAAAAATGAGAAATAGATTTCATGACGTTCATTAACTCTTCCTTGGTTGCTGTGTTGATGAGACAGTAATGCTGGGTTCTGGTTCGGTACACAGCAGTGAGTGTGAAGTGGACCTGGTGGTGGTGGGTTGATTATCTTTTGGCTCCTCTTGTGGTGAGACACACCTGAGAAGATGGATCAAGGTTATGAATACAGTCTAAAGCCAGATTGGCGATTTTGTGTGAAGTGAAGTGATTCCTGGTGAAATCTGTTCCTTTATCCTCATACACTGGCCTTGAACCTTCCTCCTACAATGGAATTGTCCGGGTTCCTTTCTCAGTTCTGCCAGGGAATGCCCAGCATCCACAATTTAAGGGAGGAAAGATCTATTTTAGCTCACAGTTTCAGAAGGTCACAGTTCAAACACAGGTGGCCCCAGTGGTAGAAGTATGTGGTAGAGCCGCACCAGAGGAAAGCTCTTCAAGGCTCTTCAAGGCACCAGACAGAACTAAGTGAGGGAGGAAGGGCACAGCGACCCTGCCAGGTCCTCTCCCAGTGATCCACCCTTTAGGGGCTAAGTCCCTGTGTTCCACCCCCTCCTACCTGGCCCCACCTTCCAACAGCACATTGATAATTTACAATATTCAAGTACATGATGGGTTTGGGGGGCCCTCCAAATTCAAACCACAGCAGGAGTAATGATAAGACAGGTTTTAAATGATCCATCAATTCAGAACAAGTTCCTCCTCCTTCATGCACCCTACAGCAGTGATCCCCAACTTGGTATGACACAGGCAAAGAGGTATTAAAAAAAAAATCACCTGGAGAGCTTATTATATATTATCTTTGGAAGACCCCAAAGTCACCATACACAACAAAAACTAACAAACTCACATACTATGTTTTTTAATATTTCATATATGTAGAAAAAGGTGGCTAACACACAGAGAATATTTTGTAGTATTTTTGTAGAATCATTTAGTGAATATTTTGTAAATAAGGGTCCATTTAGCTTCCATTTCCCATTTTCCCTACTGTTGGAACTTGTGGAACATTGGGGAAGTTGCCTCTCACCCCTAAACATCAAGACTTTTTTATTTGCACAATTACAAAACATGAGATTCATTTTTTAAAATGCCTATTGCAGTTTTAAATATACAAGAACAGAAACTCTGCATTAGCTATTCTAGATATTATGGGGGCAAATCCTAGAATTTAGCCAAGGGATTGTCTCAGCCTGTTTTGTGCAGCTATGTGGTTTGGGGTAATGTATTGTATTGATAAACCTAAATGTATTGGCTTACAGTTCAGTGGCTAAGAAATTCATGATCAAGGGACCAGCATATGTCAATGTCCCTCTATTGCATTGTCTCGTGGTAGAGAGACAGAGAAATTAGAAAAGCAAAAAGGGCCCAGCTCACCTTTTATAAGGAACCCATCCCTGATAATGGCACCATCCCAGTCACGAGGGCAGAACTCTCACAGGTAATCACCAAAGCTGTTAGAATAACAATGAACTTTTACTGTGAGTTTTGAAGGAGACAAACATGCGAGCCGTGAAGATCTTTCACTCTTGCTGCACTACCAAATCTCCTAGGAAGTTTTTAAAATATAATCATGTCCAGGAATCATCCCATCCCAGTTTAATCAAATTTCTGGGGGTGTAATCAGGCCTCTATAGTTTTCAATTGAGAAACTCTGAATTAGATCAACCAGCATGAAGAGATTAGCACTCGATTGCCCTCTGATCTATATTCAAGTCCTATCTCTACTGTGAATTTCATATGTGACATTTAGTAAATTGCCTGATATCTTGGCTTCTCAGTTTCCTCAAAGTTAGAATGAGATAATCAGGCTATAAACACATCTCGTTCAAAAATTTCAGCAAGCCCGCATCACAACCTGCCCGATAAGACCCCCTATCGTCTGTACCACTTGGGTCACGTCCGCCACCCTTTGCTTCCCTCTCTTCCTTATTGGGTTTTAGTTGCTTGATTGCTGCAGACTCTCCTATCATTCCCCAGCTTCCTACATTGAAGCCTATATTAGGTCAGAACTCTGGCCCCCCTCCCCTCAAACTGCATCAGTCAATGTCTATGTAACCTCAGACACTTTCATCTTAGGGTTGTTCTCCATGGGGTCATAAATGTTCGCCCACAAAACTGAGTCAACATACTTTCTTGTTTATAGCCAAACTAGATTTTTCCCAGAGACCTCAGGGAACCCTTTTCCCCACAGTGGCTTCTATGGGCTCAGACAGACTATTGTGTATATCAATCCACCAAGGAAGGACGGACTTACAAAGACTGCTCCATACTGATCATCTCTAGTGACGTAAGTGTTAGGGAGTTGGTAACAATGTCTACCCAAAATTTAATTAATTTTTAATTTTTTTCTGTGTTTTACTGGAGATAGACCCCAGTTCTTTTCACTGAGCCACATCCCAGCTCTTTTTATGTGTTCATTCTGAGACAGGCTCTTGCTAGGTTCCTAAGTTGTCCAGGCTGGGCTCAAACTTGGAATTCTTCTGTCTCACCCTTTCGGAGTACCGCAGTAATAGTCATATGGCACCATGTCTGGCTTTAACTTTTGTTAAATTCATATGCAAATGAACATAACTTGGCTCTACAAAGGATACATAAATGTTCAGTTATCTGCCCTAGGGGACCTCACAATTTCATGGAGGTATTAGACAAAAACAGGCTGTTGGATGAACAGTAAGCACTACAAGAGAAGCATGAAGAAAGTCCTCTGAACACACGGAGCAAGAGCAGCAACAGGTTAAAAAAGAAACGGAGACAACTAATCAAAAATACTGGCATCCTAGGTCTCTTCTAGGGTCTAGCTCTATTCTACAAAACATCTAGACAGCTCTATGTAAATGAATCAGGTTAAAGGTTTCCTACAATGCACACAGTTTGTATGTAAATATAATATCAATAAAGTAAATATGCTGCATCTCAGTAAAATTAATTTCCTTGTTTAGTTACTCTTGACTGTGTCAGGATATATTTTCTTTCCCACCATGCTTCTCTGCCAAGAAGACACAACTACAGTGAGCCTGTGCCTGCTGGCAGTGCTGGGTGTGCAGATGTACGGCAGCAGCTTCTGTGAAATATTAGTCACAGAGAAGCACTTTACCGTGGCTTTTCAATGAAGGGCAGAAAAAAAATCAAGGTTAAGACAGCCAGAAGAAAATATGAGCATTCAGGACAATCTATAAATTGTTCATCGCTCAGGAAAAAAAGGTTATCATCTATTTCAGCAATAATTGACAAACCTGCTATGAATCAAATTTATGTGAGAGCTTTTAAAAATACATGAACTTTAGCTCCCTCACGTAAATCACATCTCGGAAAAAGGCGAAGGAGGTTTTTATTTTAAGGAAAAGAATGTAAATGCAGATGAGTTGTTCTCAAAGACATTGTATAGAATGGTGGCAACTAGACATATGGAAGAGTAGTGGTCATGGAGAAGGATGGATAAATAGACAGACGGGTGGATGCATGGGTGGGTGGGTGGATGGGTGGGTAGATGGACTGATGGATGAGCGGATGGATGGATGAGTGGGTGGGTGGGTGGGCGGATGCATAAGGAAAGTTGATCCCTGGGCACTCAGCTACAGTTAAGGAGCAGCCAGCTCTGGTGTGCTTCTGCACATGAGGTGACCATAGATAATAATAATAACAATAAGAATAATGTACTGTATTTGTCAAAAATCTATAAAAAAGAACCAAGAAAGTTTTTACCATGAGAAATGATAAACATCTGTGGACATGGAGGCGTTTAACCTGAACATTAACACAATACATATGTGCATTGAATCATGACACAGAACCCTCTTAATATGAATAATTTTTATGTTTTTATATGTAAGCTAATAAATAAGTATCTAAGAAAGAAAAAGGGGAATATTGCTGAATTGTTGCAGAACATAGTAAAATAATGACATAATTAAAAAGTATCCAGAGCTATAGGTTCTCAGAATTGAGTTCTTCTACGAATTCTGTTTTAATTAGAAAGATACCTAAACTTATCCCAATAACTTCATTTGATGTCTTTAAGTCTCCATAATTCACCTCACTTATGGTCATTTTTAGAATGAAATCTGTCATAGATAAAAAAGAAACAAACGTTTTCAAACTACAAAACTAAAGTATTAATACATATTTGGGAAGATGAGAGAGAACAGAGGTTTCCTAAGTACAGTTTTGCAAGAACTTCTGTCAGCTGTAATTCCCCAGGTGGATGAACCTGTCATTAGAAGAGTCCTTTGAGGGATGAACGAGAGGTCAATTTTAAGACAGAGTATAATTTTTTTTTTAAAAAAAGTTTCATTTAGCCATATTATTTCCCATTCCCAACAATATTGCTTTTGTAAGGTCATTTTTTGAAAGGTCAGGAAATGGAAATACATGCTTCAGAAGAGACTGAAAACAGTGGCTCTTCTTTCCCATAAATTCTACGAACGAGGGCTTCAAGGTCCCAGTGAGAAAAGACCTTTAAACTCTCTCTGCCTTCTATATCAGGATAATAACTGTGGGAAGGACTGAAAGTACAGATCCCATTTTTAAAAGACAATAGGGGCTACAGGGACATGGAGAATCCAGTTATGCCTTCCCACAATGCTCGGCCATTTTACCAAGAAAGAACATTAGATAAGCATCATGCAGGTGATGGGCCAGTTCTCAGTACAGCTGAGAAATAGAAGTGTTCTTATACCCCCATCTCTTTCCTATTCGTCCTTCCTTTTGGACTGGCACTCAGCGGCTTTGGGCTGCCTTGGGCTGCCTAGGGCAACACAGTGTTGTACCCCATGTTCTCCAGCTTACTCAATTCTCCTACCATTAGACACAGCAAGACTCCAATTATAAGGAAATAAAAATAAAACAAAATGAATGTGGTTGGTCCAAAATACTATGTTTGTGATTAAGAGACGTGAAAGGCCAATTTTAGATGACAGTTGAAACAATGCAGAGTCATGAATGAAAAAGGAAAGTATCTGCATAGGAATACGGATATGGTGGAAATCTGGTAGTAGTGAGATGTTTGATCATAGACTCAAAGCGATACTGGTTGGCAAAGTCATGTCTCCACTTCAGCAGCTGCTTTTCAGGATGACTGGGGACAGGATGGAGCAAGCAGAGAACTGGTCTTGCCAAGTAATGGAAGAAAAGGGCAAGAGGGAGCTGAGGTCCATGCCAAGGATTGTGATAGACTTGGAGTCGAACTGGTGCCAGGGGAAAGGTAGGAATAAGAAAGCACTGGAGAGGAAGAATGGCTGGGATCAACGAGGTCTCCACAGAGTCACAATGTTCAAACTTTATGGGAACGAGGGATCTAGGAAGGGAGATGGTAGTGAACAAAAAGCACAAGTTAAAATTTCAGTGGTGCTGCAGTCATGGGTAGCAACAACGTCCACAACAATATTCAATAAAATTCAACATCTCAGTTTTCAAGAAGAAGAGAATTTTACGTGAATATTGGGAACATATTCACAAATTTTTGCAAAATAATACTTATCTTTAAATATATGCTGGTATGTTCAATTCCATTATATTACCATGTTTAAGTGCTAGTCATTAACTTATCTTGAAGACTTACTAATAGGACACAATCAGTAGTCTGAAAACCACTAGCGTAAGATAGGTCCGTGGGGTGGGGTACTAAGATACAAAACAAAATAAAAGATAAAATTATGAAAACCAGGGACCTCAGTGATCAGACTTTGAAGTGACCTTGTTCAATGTTATTAAAGTTGCCATGAATCATGACAGAAATAGTAGAAACCATTAAACAGCCAAATGCAGCAAAAAAACTTTTTATAATAATGAGGTTTTAATAAAAATAAAATCTTCTCAGCAACTGAATGAATAAACACATTAATGGATAATACATTATACTTATCCAGTCCAAATCCTTTTTGAAAGTTGGCTTAAGTAAATACATTAAAATTAATGTATTAATTAATTTGGTATTTACCCATTTGAGAAACATTTGGTAGCTTTCCATAAGGACCAAAATAATTGATTTCTAGCACCATGTGTTTTGTAATTCAGTGTGGGAGATCAATATTGAACAAGTAAATACATCAGTTAATACAGAATTACAACTTGTATAAGAGCAACAGTCGTAAGAAAGAACTGAAGTAGAAAAAGAGGTATCTCAGAAGTCCTCTTTGAAGAAACGGTGTTTCAACTAAATACCAAAATAAATAAATACATAAATAATGGTCACACAGAGTGTGGCAAATCTTGTTTTCCCTTTATGTACTTTCACTTCTTTATCTTTGAAATGGGACCATTAGTGTTATTGAATCTCTGAGTCGGATGCAGCCTTAAAATGTGCCTAGTCTAACAGTTGTTCCTATTTCTGAATCCTTTTAAAAATATTTCTGGCCAAAGTCAACATTATAATGAGTTTGTTCCCCTTCAACGGGTGTTAGTGAAAACTCTTTCGATTCTTCCTTTGGTTATTTTCTTACACTTGCATTTTTTTCGGTAACAGCTCATAACTACACCATGCCATCTGCAATTGGCAGAGGAGGAAAGGAACAGAGCTGGCCTGGATGCACAAGGTGCTAGCTCATCACCATCTCCAGGACTCGTCCTTTGAGCTGTGAATACTAGTAAGATTTTTCACTGGCGTACCAACATGTGCGGAGCAGCTGGCTAAGGTTAAGGGACGGCTGAAGGGTCATGAGACAGTATCTCTGAGTAACCATGTGGCCCTGGTCCAGCCTAACCTCACATCCATGACCTCATTTACTTCCTGTCTGAGCAAATCAGTGATGGATGTTTCCTTATTTACCCAATTCTTTCTTTTCAGTCAACCCCTATTGAGTACGACGAACTACTAGCCGTAGGAATAGAGAGACAAAGCTATTGTCCTGTCCCCTTCTAAGGGCTACGGGTTAGTAGGAGGGAGACAGAATGTAAATAGAAAACTTTGTACCACGCGTTGTGAAAAGAATAAAGATAAAGGTAAGACCTGAGTGATGAGGAACAGAAAGTAAAAATACACATGTGCTTCAGATGCTAAGGGCAAAATCATGTTTACCATTTTCCCCCAAACTCTTACTATTGGTATGAATTTGTGACACATAATAATTACAGTCAGCTTGAGGAATTGGAGCACACACATAACTCATTTTGATTGTTTTAACTTCCCTTCCTCCTTTTCACCCTCTCACTCCACCACACATTCCCTTTTCCTTCTTCATAACATCTTTCTGTTTTCTTCCCTCACTTTTTATTTTGCACCTTTTACTTTTCTTATAATTTGGTTTCTCATATTAGAGAACTCATGTAATAGTTAACTTTCTGTGTCCCATTCATTTCGATTAGCATGATGGTCTCACACTGTGTCTATTTTCTTACAAATGACTCAATTTTTTCCTTATGGCTTCTCTTAAACACTTGCTGTTTGAAAGACACTCACATTGTAAATCCCACCAGGAAGAAAAAGAAGGACAGAAGGAAGGAGGGAAGGAAGGAAGGAAAAAAGGAAGGAAAGAAGGAAAGAAGGACAGGCTGTCCTAAACCCGGAGGAGCATGCATCCATTAGAAATTGCAATATTTTGTTTTCCTGCTAGCATTTAACTTTCACAAGTTGAGTTATACAGCAAACACTAGGGTTATTTTTTTTTTCATTTTCCAAAAGAAAAGCATCAGTCATGTTGAGAATGTTTGAGTCTACCCAACTCACCATCACCCCATTCCTTTCGCACAACATTCCACTAAACTCCCTAGGTAGGAGGATCTCAAGTATCCTTTTCCCAACTCCATCTCCTGGAGAATAGCTGGCCTTCGGGGAGGTCAGGGAGTTAGCAAATGAACAAACAGCAACACTGAGCATTTGAACTAACAAGTCTCAAAGGAAACACAATTAACTTCTATGTACCGTGATGTCCAGCAGATCAGATTAAGTCAGAATGGAAGACATGAAATACATACAATAGAATGTGCTAATTAAAAATAATATTAATAACAAAAATAAATAATTTTAAACAGAAAAAAACTATGAACACGAATGGTACCCAGGAAGAAGACACTGGGGGCACTGGGGATTGAAGCCAGGATCTCACACAGGTACCCTACCATTAAAGGTGCATCCCCAGATCTGGGTTTTTAATTTTTTTTATTTTAATATATAGTCAGAGTTGACAATCACTGATGGAAAAAGAGGGTTAGTTTTTATCTTCAGATTCCTGGAACCTCTTGGTTCTTGGACAAAGAATTTATTCATTTCCAATCGCCAGCCCCCAGTGTCTCATAAACAAATGTGCTGTCCATCTTTAATCTCATTGTGGCACATCTCCACACAGGACCTAGTCGGCAGTACAACACCCATGGGGTACCCACTTTGTGTTCAAGGCAGTGCTAAGGACACGTCATAACAGAAGCCATTGCCCTATCCTTTGGGAATCCCAGTCTCAGAGGAAAGCCAACCAGTACTAACAGCGGAGTTGAACTTGGACAGTGTAGGTGAAGTGCACTCAGGGAAGTGTGGGAGGGGGAAGGAGGAGGAGCATTGCCTGAACGTGGGCAAGGAATTGAAGGGGACTTCTCACGCTTACCAGGGGATGTGATGCTTCAACTGAGTATCATTTCAGGGGGGAAAAAAAGCGGGCATGAATTGTCAACTTGCAGCTCCCTAAGAGTCTGCCAGAAATGCCTACAGAGCAAGCAAAGCTAAGCGCACCCGACTTCCTGCCCTAAGGGATAACCACCTGTAAAGCTTCTGCAGCGTCTAAGAAGCATTCGGCGTCTTTAAAGCAGACCTGGCAAGACAGGAGCTAGACGGGAAAGGGCTGATTTCCTGGCACAGTCAAGGTAGATGCGATGTGAATCCGGTCTCAACAGTGAGTATCAGACAACTCAGAACAGAAGCAGAATTTTCAACATCCGACTAAAATACACATAAAATAAAATGAGAGTAAGAGCCTGATTTAATATTTATGTTCTGAAAAGAAGGTAAACCCAAACATATATATATATATATATATATATATATATATATATATATATATAATAGCATTAAGTAATATCCCCTATAAACTAATACATTCCACCAAAAATAATTTTCTACACTCCAATTTAATATAATTTTACTCAAACTCCTAAGATCAGAGTCTCATCATCAGAGCACTTTTCTTGACACAAATTCTGCTTTTCCATAAATACCATTTGTATCGATCAAGTTTCCTTAGAGAAACAGAACTACATATATTATGCATCTCAACAGTGGGGGAAGTTGTGTACGTAAGAGGACAGAAGGTATACGAGAACTCTGCCAGCTCTATTCAATTTTGCTGTGACCTTGAAGTTTATTCTTTTTAGATCTTGTCTCAAAAAAACCTGTAGTATTGCACTCTCATTCATTTGCATTGATTACATACTCTTCACAGTCTTACTCCCATAAATGCTGAGTAATTACCAATTGCTTTCTGGTCACTACAAACTTTACATTGTTGGAAATGGGGGTTGTATTGTCTTCTGAGAATCTTGAGTTTCTCTATTTACTGCCTGTGGCACTTTTTGGTCCTTTTTACGCACCATATGCATAGGGGTTGTTTGTAATGGTGCTGGGAGACAAGGCCATCAAAAAGTGATGAGGTCTTTACGAGGGATTAACACCTTTCTCGTACAGGGCCTTTGTTCTTGAGTGACTATTACAAAATAGAGGTCCCTCCCATGTTCTCCCACCTGCTGTTCTGCACTGCACCATGAGTTGAAGCAGCTTCAGGCTCTCATCAGCATGAACCAATACATCCGAATTTTTCATAAGTTATCCAGCTTCTGGTATTGTCTTATAGCAACAGAACACACATTAAGACACCAGATTTCGTTCTGATATCATTTTTCTTTGGCCTGAAAAATCTTCATTTAATATTCTTTGTAGCTTATGCTACTGCAGATGAGCTCCCTAGGGGAGTTTATGTCTGAAGAAGTCTTTTGTTTTTCATTTAATTTTGAAGGAAGTTTTTGCTGAGCACAGAGTGCTGAACTGGTAGTCTCTTTTGCTAACATTACCGATATTGCTTCACTCACTGATTCGCATTGTTTCTGACAAGCAATGTGTGCTAATTCTTATCTTTTTTTCTCCATATTGATTTTTCTATGGCTGGCTTCTGAGCTTTTATCGCTAATTTTCAGCATTGTGATTATCTTTGGTGTGGGTTTCTTCAGCTTTTTTTTTTTAATGAGTTCATTTATTGAGCTTCTGGTACCCACAGATGTCTATCATGAAATTTAGAACTATCGCAACCATTATTTCTTCAAGCACTTCTGTGCTGATCTCCTTCCTGCCAGCTCTAGGATTTCCACTTCATGAATATCATATGGTTTGGTATTATTCTTCAGTCAGAGCAAGCTGCATAATGTGAAGCTCTCAATGCATAGCAAAAATGAGGAAACCTTTACTCAAAAGTCTTTCAAAAATTTAAGGAAGGAACAGCAGATCACTAAACAAGCCATTGTCCGTTCTGAGGATGGGCCCCGTTTGTGGGTAATTGAGACTTTTCATACTATTACAGTCTTTTACATGTGGTGCTGGGGAATCAAACTCCAGGGCCTTTATGCCTGGAAGGCCAGCACTTTAACCACTGAGCTATGCCTCCAACTCTTATTCCAGTCTTTTTTTTTTTTCCATCATTCACCTTGGATGTTTCCCAATGTTGTATTTTAGGATCTTACACCTTTTCTTCCACATTGTCATCTGATCTGCAGTTAAACTCACCCAATGAATTTTTCATTGGGGATTTTATAATTTTAGTTCTATTTCTGCAGTTTCTAAGCAGATACGATATGAAAATCACTATCTGTTCATCCTAGTCACTCTGTCTTCTGTTTGATTTCTTTTTCATATAGATTTTTCTACTATTAGTTTTTCTAATTATGTCACATTTTTTTGTTTCTTTGCATGTTAATGATGTTTTATTGATGTTGGACATTGCAAATGTCATCCTTCCGGCTTAAATGTTTGTACCACCCCAAAATTCCTAATGAACCCTAGCCCCAAAAATAATGGTGTTAGAATGATCTTTTACAAAGTGGCTAACTCATGAAGATAAATTCGTCATGATTAGGACTGGTGCACTCATGAAGGAGGTTATATAGAACTAGCTAATCCCTTCCATCATTTTTAATGAAGGACATGGAGAAAGGGCACTGTTTTACAAACCAGGAAATATCTCCTCACCAGACACAAAATCTGCTCATGTCTTGATCTCTGACTTATCCTACAGAACTACAAAAAGGAAGAATCTCTTACTTATAAACCACCCAATTCCTGATATTTTATGACAGCAGCCTGAACATCCTATATCTGTTTTTTGTTGTTGTTTTGCTTTATTTTGTTTTTTGAGACAGGGTCTCACTCTGTAGTCCAGGCTGGTTCTGAACTCACTGTGTATACCAGGCTAGCCTCAGACTCAGGACAATCCACCTGTTTCAGCCTTCCAAGTGCTGGGATTACAGGCATGTGCCACCATGCCCAGTTTACGTAGTGCTGGGAAATTGATCTCAGGTATTTAGCGCTTGTGTAGCGCTTGCTAGGCAAGCGCTTTAACTGTCGAGCTGCTCTGCCAGCTCCTATATCTGTTATTTGGTTGAGCAATGCATCATATTCTCTTTAAAGGGTGTTGAACTTTATTTTGAGAAAGTTAATTTAGCAAGAAGGCAAGTTGCTTGTGTTGAAGGTTTCTTTCAGATAATATCAGATCAGATCTAAAACAGTCCTTGTTCTAGGGTTAGAATAAATACTCTCCTAACTTTTAGTCTTTCTTGGGTTTTAACTAAATGTCTCTGGTGCTCTACATGCTGTGAACTTTCCAGAATTAGTTCAGCTGAAAACAGACCAAAAAAAAAAAAGAAAAAAAAGAAAAAAGAAGAAAAGAAAAGAAAGAAAAGAAAAGAAAAGAAAAGAAAAGAAAAGAAAAGAAAAAAATCTTGTAGCTGTTTTTACCAGACCTCATGAAGTTACCCTGTCCCAGTTCAGCTTCAAATCCTACCCAAACCCAAAGGACTCCATGGAAACAGAAGGACCCTCTCTGGAACTCTCTTCTACAGTTTCCAGTCACATCATCGTCTCCAAACGCCAGTCTCTGTTCTGTGCACCCAGTGTGACTACTGGCTTTGTAAATGGCAGTTCTTTGTGCCCGGATTTGGAGAGGCACCACGTCAGAAAGCCTCCGTAGATGTCAAGTTTCCCTTCTGTGCTACCTCATCTCAAGGATGGCCACCCTGCCCGTGGGGTTGCTCAGTGCCTACAGCACCTGCCCGGCGTATTCTGTGCACCTTAGTCACTGCTCACTGTGGTGGAGTAAGGGGCACCCCACTGTCTCACCCTCGTCAGACCACTCCCTCTCCTCGCACGCCACCCTCCAGCCTGAGACCACTTTCCCAACCCTTCCTTCTTCACCTGTCCAGCCGGGTTCTAAGCATTCTGGTTCCTCCCGCCCCTTGCCGCAGACGCACTTTGACTCTCCCATCTCAGCATTCTCTTTCCTGAGCACCTTCAACTCATCTGACATTTATTAACTGTATTGAGGACAGGAATCCAAGGATGATGGTTAATATCATTAAGCTTTTCTAGAATATCCTTCTTTAAAATATTTTTCTCAAAATTACACACTTTAGAATAGTTTATCCACAGTTTTTAATAGCAAACATAATTTCCATGCAAAGAAAAACATAACTATACCATGTAAATGAAAGTGCAAGTCAGGTAGTATATATAATCATTTGCATTTCATAATTTTGCTAGACTTCATTTATACAGACAGTATGTATATATGCTTTTAAATGTTGGCTCAAATCTGTAATGCAGCAAATTTGCAAATATTTGGGTGAATTAAATTTAATGTGGATTTCCAAGCTAACTTGCCTTTGCTTGGTAATCAGAATACAGCTCCTCCTGCCAACCCTATGAACAATTTAATCTTCTGTTAAATGTGTCCTTAATTAGCTTTTATACTGCTCTTTTCATGAATTGCGTATGTTTGCTCTAATAAGTATGACATTATTACTCACTGGGCAAATTAGTGATTTCTTCATATCTCACTGTCAAAAACAAACTGAGAAATAATAAAATAGATCTCTCTCTGCTCCTTTAAGTTGCTGATGTCAAGTATTAATTCCAGAAACAAAGAAGTGACTAAAGTGTGGTCAATAAATTTTCTTACAGTTCACTCTAACATGGAAAGGAAGTTACGGAGTTATAATTAAGGTGATATGAAGAATGGAGCTTTACAACTCCTTGCTCCTCTTGTTTGGATTTTGTTTTATTATAATTTTTAATTAAAATATTTTAGAAGATATGAACTACCTATGCAAATCTGAAGCAAAATTAAATGACTGCTCATTGGCATTGTGCTCTTGGTCTGTCTTATGGGTGAGGCACAAATGCATCATCTGGTGTGCAGGTCAGTGACTGGTGAGGCACAATGAAAGCTCACAGAAGAGGGAGGAACAGTAGGACAGCTCCCGTGCTGTACAGCACTCCAGGGAGATCACAGGGAAGAAAGGGAAAGTCATCATTCTGCCCACTGTAAGTCAAAAGTCATTGCCCCTGGGAGGGAACTGGAGGGAGACCTAGCCCACTACACGTGCACATAATTGCTATGTTACTAAAAGCATGTGTCTCTGAAACAATGTCTTGAGGTTATGTTCCTAGTCTGATTATTGAAGGAGATAGTGTAGTAGTTGTAGTAGTCAGCTTTCCCATTGCTGAACACAATATCCAACACTCACAATTTAAAGGAGAAGGAGTTTAACTTAGCTCACATTTTAAGGAGATTCAGCCCATGGTCAGCTATCTCCACATCATGGCAGGAGGGTTGCTTTGGAGCCAAGCTGCTTAGCTCTCGACAGACAAGAAACAGAGCCGGAGAGTAGCCCCTAAGAGGGGGGATGAGGAAGCAGACAGACTCCAGACACAACCCTCCATGGCCCGCCTATGCATACCGAGAAGTGTGGGCCACCAGGCCCTGGGTGGCTCCCAACCCAATCAAGTCAACACAAGTTTAAACAGCACTCAAGTCTCTGCCTTCTTCTCATCCTCTCCCCATTTCCTTGTTCTTACACTTTTTTCTTTGTTTTCTGCTACTTCTGACATACGAGGGTTACTCTGTTGACTCATTTTGGGCAAGTATATTGACCTTTCTGCCCACAGATTTTTCTGTTACTTGCCCTTATTAATTCTTTAGCATTGTTTTTAAAAATAAGAGAAATTTAATTACTCACACATTAACTATATTATATATTTTATATGCAGCCCAAGATAATTCCTCTTCACTTACCTGTCTCTGACCCCCCAAAAAAATGGGCCAAAAAAAAAAAAACCAGGTTGGATACAGCTGATTTATACTGTATCAGATTATAAGTTCGTTCACCATTTGTTGTTTTACTTTTTGTAACTAGTTGCTTCTATTATTATATGGGTGTTTAAATATTTTTGTCTTTTTTTCATTCTAAGCAGTGTCTATAAATCCATAACCATGAATTACCACTCTAAAGGGAAAAATTACTGACCTGTTGGTGTATCAAATATTAAATCCTAAATGCCTTCTTTCTTCCAAGTTAGCTCCTCGGAGGCATATATAAATCTGAAAACGCCAGGAAGGCTGGTCTTAGATGGCATTAGGAGGAGTCCATTGGGAAAGGCTAATGGCTTTAGTCTTAAAATATATCCTCCTAGCAACTACTTAAAGTCAGATCTATCTATCCTAGTTAAAATTTTTCCTGGTACAAGTCATAAGTCCAATGTCAACATCACAAAATTCCTAAAGCAGAACAATTTTATCCGAACCTTTTTTCTGCAGGATCACTTTCATTGCCTTCTTTAGTATACTGACGTATTAATCAAAGACTTTATCTTGTCAAACAAATTGCCCCCAGGAAGCCCTCAATTTTAAACAAATTTTCTCAGTACGTATTGGTCAGAACAGCAAGTTACACCATAGCAACAAGTAGCCCACAATCTTATTTTTATAATGAGGTAAAAACATACATTTTGTAGTCCTGATTATTTTCCACGAAGCAATACATCTTAAAGATGGTTTCATATTAATACATATATATTTTTCACCTATGCATATATGTGTATGTCATCCTTGCACAGGGGCCACGCTAATCTTCTCTGTATCATTCCAATGTTAGTATCTGTGCTACCAAAGTGAGCACTGCATATGTGAATATATATAGAGAGAAAGTGATCTCATTCATACTGTGCCATTAAAAGATAGTTGCTTCTACACAATAAAATTGAACATAAACCTTTGATAACATATGCAATTAACTTTTCAATTAAATTCCTGGAAGGAAACTTTTGGAAGAAATCAGAATGCTGTTTTCAATTTTTTTCTAAGCCAAAAAACCATTAATACCAATCCAAATAAAGACAGCACTAAGTATGAAAGCACAAACCAGTTTCACTTGTGAAATTAACTCAGAAACTCTCAGGGAAATATTGGCAAGTAGAATCCAGCAATATATTAAAAGATAATTTGCCCCAACCAAGTGAAATTTATACCATAATAAATCCAATGTTTGTTTTCCTGAAATGGTCCCATATCCTCAATTGCTAGAATGAAAGGGGAGCTTTTCAGTTTTAAACTGATGAGTAAATGAATTAATATAAAAAACTTTAAGATAATTTATCGTATTTATATATCTAAAGAGAAAAATCACATAACAATTTACATTAAATTAAATTAAATTTAAAGGAGACATTAAAAAATATCGCATATCTGGTTTTTAAAAACTCTTAACAAAATGACACAGCCGCTTAACATTATTTTTGATAAACTATTAACCACACACATAAAGACTCAGAGACAAGCAAACACACACACATAGACTAGCTACTTCAAATCAAGTCAACGTTGTGGTCGAAGGTAAAACACAATGACTATGCATTCATTTAATGAAAAAATCAGAATACCCCAGTCATATCTATAATTAAACATTGATCTAGAAGCATTCTATAATGTAATAGGAAAGATAAAAAATACAAGAATACAGAAACAACCGTTAAAACTTAGTAGGCCAAAAAAAAAGAACCCAAATGAAACCAAAAATATAACCGTCAGCAAGAGAATTGGATTTTAAAGTTCACTGCCCCTGTGACCTAACGCCTGGACAGCAAGTCTAAGGTAAGTCCGCAGTTACGAGGTGAACAGAGTCTATTCAGAACGAGTGGATTAGCTAAAACATAAGGGTCAGGGATTGGACTGTTTAGCTGATGTGCTGGTTGGGAATTGGGCACAAGAGGACAAGGGAGGGCTGCCAGGTAGGTTGGGAGAGCAGGCAGGTGGGCTATGGGTTTCTGAGAAATGAATCCACACTGGAAGTCACAGTCGTCAACATTACTTGGTCAATTGCTGTGGCCAAAAGAAATCGTTGTGCCACAGTGGGAGAATTCAGGTTACTAAGGCCAGTCAGGTTGCTGAGGCTGAGGGTTACCACAGCCAGGAAGGAGTGAGGGAACAGCTCTCTCCAAGCCATGATTATACACAGAAAGGCAGCCCCCATGTCTTGGAGCAGTAGAAAAATTCAGGCCGCGCGTCACAGCGCAGAAACCGAAGCATTGGCCAGTAATCACACCCAGGTGAACTGAGCGGCAGGCGGCTCTGCTAACCACTATGTCACCAACAAAATTCCCACTGTCTCCTAATTTTATAATTTTACTCCCGAGAACCCCCCAGAGAATCAACTGAAGGATATTGAAAACAAGAACAAAATTCTATTAAGCGGTTGCTCCTGTATTACTATTTTAAAAATCTATAGTTTTATAATACATAATAATTACTACAAATATGATAAAACAAACACTCATTCCACGATTGTAATGAAAAAACAAAATCCAAATATCCAGCATCATGCGTTTCACTATTTGCCCAAAATCATAGAATGTACAACACGAAGGAAGAGCCCAAGTGGGAGTGAACAAGGCGACGCGGAGGCTACACACGCTCCTGCAGGCGGGGGGGAAGACGGGAAGCCTCCGGACCGCACAGTCAGATTCTACTTTGAAAAATAAAACAAGACACTTAAGAATATTCTTAACACATAATGAGTGGGATTTATGTCATTGAAAATGTCTGTTCTTCTATAAGGGATATTTTAAACAATTACTTTATCTCATTTTAGCATGTACGGATTTTCATGTATGTGTACAATATGAACTGAACAAATGTGATCTTTTTATCTACCCGACCCCCCTCACATATGTAAATTAATTTGCTCATTAATATGAACATATATGTAAATATGTATAAGCTTATGTAAGGAGCATTACAGACAAGGTGTGCCATCTATGAGATCAGAGAGAGCCCAAAACGGCAGTGCGCGCACAGGAGAGCCCGTGGTTACTCAGACAAGATGGCCGCCACGGAGCCACAGGAGCAAGGACGCAGGCCAGCGCAGGGTGAAGGCTTGGGGAGCCCCCCGCAAAACACCCAGAGCACGTCTCTGCTGGAGATCGGTATTCACAGGCCCGAGCACAGGCTGCAGCTTTTTCACGAAGAGGGTCACCCAGGAAGGAGGTCACACCCTTCTCCTTTCCCTCTTTATCCTCTTTATTCTACCCAGGCTACAACTCTATAAAGAGGATCTTCTTCCTTCCACTTGCTAGCCTACGCGTCCGTCATCCCCAGGGAACACCCAAGACTACTGCCTTACTGATCTACACATTTCTTCATGCCTTCAAGTAAACAGCGCATGACTGTTGGTCACGCCATCCATAGGAGAGGCAGCTCCACTCCTATGTCTTACCTGCAGCAGTTACCCACCTATTCTCCATGGCCCCAAGCTAGAATGTTCCCAGGAGGGGGCACCAAAAGAAAAGAAAAGAAGACAAAGCTAATATATATATGTGTGTGTCTGCGCATGTGTGTTAACTTTTAATTTTTAAAGATACTTCAAAGTGAAATTTTATTTATTTTGTGATAGCCTTCATAAAATTCAAATCTATGTTCAGCTGGAGTTTTTTCAGGATAACCTGACTTCAAAGATTATTGTGTTATGATCAATAGCTCTGCAGCTGATTTTAAAAAGGGAAAAGAGAAATTATTTTTTTCACTTGTATGATAAAGATACTGTCCCTAACTGTTCTCACTCCTGTTCCTGCCCACGGATTTCATTATAACAGCCCTCAGGGAGAGAACACGCTCATAGGCTAAGATCAAGTGAAAAAGAAACCATTGCATTAGCATTGTACAAATTTTAGGAATGGCTACAAGTTCTAACACATAGAAGCAAGATGAAAGTGACATGAATATGATACAACTGAAAGCACAGAAATTCTTACTATTGTTTTTAAATAATAATGCTTACACCCAAGTAAATGCCATATTTTTCTTGCTTAATGGAGTTAATAGTATTTTCCTCTGATTGGTTTAGTACTACTGTTTTCTCTTTCAACAAAATCTGGGCTTCTGGTTCTGGTGGGACTATATGTACAGAATACAGAGATACTGTTGCGACTTTCTATCCAATGAAGAGTCCAAGTAAGGGTGGCTTTATCAATTACAAAAAATCAGACAATGAGCAAGGCCAAATATATATACTGAAGGTGAAAAATCAGGAGACAACTGAAGACAGAGCTGAGTCATCACACTTGGGGTCTCTGGTGGCTCGTATGGTTCCTACTCACAAGAGCTCTCTGCTTGCATTGGCCATGGCCTTCATAATACCACTACTCTTAATAAAAACCACCACTCACTGCACACTTGGCCCTTCTGGGTGAGCTGATCATCCAATTACCCCAGTTACTCCAGCTGTACTTTAGCTAAGCAGCCCACTCAGCAGATGAGATCTTAGCATGCTTTCAATTCTGCTGAGTTTGAAGGGTTCCAACTTGTTATTTTGACACACATGGAAGTTTCTTGCTTACTATTACTACATATCCTGTGAGTTTCTTTGGCCCCTGATACATAACAGTAACAAGGTTACACCAATTTGTCTTCCAGTTACTAGTTTAGTCTTGAAACTACTAGTTAAATTCATATGCTTTGTGAATATAGATTAAGTCATTCGAAGTTCAGATTCACTCTCAGAACAGGCAACATCCCAGTAGAGACGAACTTTGTGCTCCTTCTTCTCTACAGCAAGGAAATAAATATGATGTCTCCACAGCTGAGACTGAGCACCACCCTCTGAAACATGACCCTACAGACAGAAGGCGGTAAAAGTAGACTGTGCCTAAACAGTCATGCAACACTTGCTGTGGTCTTCTAGATCAGGTTAAGATGTGATAGCTACAGGGACCAATTTCCCAAGAAGAATAGGAAAAAAATTTAATATTACATAATTTTGATATGCTTTTGTGTGTTATTAAAGGTCAAGATCTAGTTACCTTCTAGCTTGTAAATTCCTTCTGCTTCTTTGAATCAGAAAGTCCAGAGAGTTTCTGTGTCTAATCCCAGATGAAAAGAAAAAATAAAAAAAAAGATTGTTAAGGCCAGAGAGAAAAGTGGTCCAAGAAATTCTAAAAACATACTGAAGAACAATTCCCAGTTATCGGGTCTGTTATCCCACCACACTGAAGTTTTACCAGTGTATGGTCTTCAGGTACATGGAAAAATGGCCAAAAATACACACACACACACACACACACACACACAAAATGAGAATCTGAATGTCAGTACTTAACAAAGTCTTCTCTCAATTGATTTAGTTTATAACACTAATTTATGCTTTGTAAAAGATAATTCTGAGGTCACCATTCTGAGTGACAATATATTCACATAGGTGTGTCTCACATTTACTAAATTTACTAAAACAGGGTTTTATGAAGGAAGTATTACTTAGTTCACTGTATATTAATAAAGGTTAATACATATCTCAAGGTTTTTTTTGACAAAACATGCCTAAAGTGAACTGAACTGAAGTAGGCAGAAAGTGGAACCACCAACTACCTTCACAAACATCAATATTACATTAACTCATATTTATCAATCAAATGATGTTAAATAGTGAAATACTCACTTTCTTGTCTTTCACTTGGTTCCCTACAATCTAGCGTCGCTGGAGAACTGTATCATTCAGTTTGGTTTCTCCCTTCTGCCAAATCTGAAGTTTCTTGCAGGACTAAAAAAATGTACAAAACCTAATCACTAATGCATTAAGGTTACTTAAAACTAAGTCCCTCAAAGTTCTCTTTTACACTCATTGCCACAAGGATTGTCCAAGGTCTGTGACTTGAAGGTTACTTCCTGACCACCTGGACTTTGAATGATCTCATCTGGAAGACTGAAATCCCACCTCACAGTCTGGGAGTTATAAGGATCTCACAAACAGCCAACTTTATAAGGGGCAGCTCACAGAATCCTGCAGTAAAAGAGACTCGCTCTTAGGGTCGTGTGGTAGCAGACAACCAGAATGACTCAGCATCTGTTTGTTCTCCGCATCACACTTATCAGCACATTACCGCGGTAATTGGCCAGAGCTGAGTGAACAGATTTAAGCACAGATGGATAAAAGTGTAATAACACTAACAATGGACTGCAAAGCTTCCCTACACATAAACATCTCAGATGATACCCTGGAGTCATGCCCTAGAAAAAAAAAAAAAAACAGAAGATCCCGAGATACATAAAACAAGCTGTTGAGTATTCTCTGCCAATATGTATAGCAATATGAATGGCTATGATTGTATCCATAGTCATAGCAGTGTGGTAACCACAGTAAGAAGCATCCACAACTTCTAATTCTTGTTCTGAGAGTAACTGATGACATCATGAGAAGTTACCTTAACTCTCTCTGGCCTAAGTCTCTTGGGCTACAAAATTGGTGGATTTTATTATATCTTCTATATCCCCTTGCAGTTATAAAACCTATAGAATAAGTTATGAAGCATATAATATAGGAACTTTCAGGGTTTTGCTGCTGAATTTTAGCGACTAGACTAGTGCCCCATACATAGTAAATTCTCCATAACTATTCATTATAGTTTAAATCTATAAATATCCCCCCTAAAATCTCATGTGACTATAAGGTAAGTGAATCATAGGGACCCTTCGCTCATCAGTGGATTGACCTGTTAGGATTCCATGTGCTGTCAGGAAGTAGGACTGTTTGGGGTAGTGGGTGGCCGAGGGCACAATCTGGAAAGGTGCATTCTCGTTCCAGCTCCTCTCTTATCTCTGCTTCCTAGCTACCATGGGATGAGCAGTTTCCTCCCCCATGTCCTTCTGCCATTGTCATTTGTGCTGTGGAGCTGTCCAATCACACGTGGACTGAGACTCTTTGAAACTGTAAGCCGAAATGAACCTCTTCTCCTTTAGGTTGAAGGTGCTTGGTATTATGTCCATGATGGAAAAGTGACTAAGACATGATTTCTTGAGTGAACACAAGCATCAAATATGAGTTTATTGTGAATATGTTTTGAAATCTTTTGTTCCTGTTACTAATATGTTTTGATTAATATGTTTTGAAACTTTTTTGAAATCTCCTAGAGTACTATGAGCTAAAAATTTATGGTAATAAAAAAGCTCATGAATAGAAGCAATTTTTCTAATAATTTTTTCTCAATGATATATCAAAAAAACTAATATATGAGCCTCGAAGTGCAATGTAGCAGACCAATGTCAATGAAATCTGGTAAAGGTTTGGGAAAACACAAAAATAACAAAGATTTTTTTTAAAAGCACTTGAAGTTTTTTGAAAAATGCTGTCCAGACTTCTGAGTTGTAAAATCGTGGCATTATCAAATTTTGAGACTAGATACCTATACACTAAACCACCAAGGAATTCTATCATGGCCTTGGTAAAGCCTAATTGGTTATTGGATTCCCATTGTCCACTTGCTTTACGTATATATTCCAATTTGAATCCAAGAAAATGAAGGACTATAGGAGAAATGCATCTTATTCAAACCGACAGAACGAGTTAATTGCTAGCTGAACGAGTTAGAGTTGTTGTTTCAGTGAAACCTCTTATACCTGTCTATTTAAATGTTGGAGAAAGAATCTCAAATATTGTATTGAGTAAAATGAATGTCAAACTTTTGTTGCTAATAGTAAATAATCATACACCCAGTTCTACTTAGACCCATTCCATTTTTTCAATTATACAATGTTACCTGTGTAAAAGAGAATTCGAGAAAGAGGGTAGAAATAATGCAAGTAAAAAAAAGAAGAGGGATAAACTTACAGTACTTCAGTGTAAAAATACCTCAGAAATTTTATTTTTTTCATTTTTGTTATTTGCCTGTCTGGTTCTTCTAAAATGAGCGCTCCATGAGGACAGGAATCATTGATTCATTTACTGAGCTATCCGGAGGATCAGCACTAGGCACCTAAAATTCTGTTTAAAAATATTTCCTAAAGGGATGAGCAGCTCATTAAGACAAATCCTAAGAGTAAAATTTCTTGATCAGAAGGGACAGATTTTAAGATTCAAATGCCTATTAGCAAACTAAAGAATTATGCTTATTATAAAGTTTACATAAGCCAGTGAACACGATTGTCTTAAAGTAGTGTTTAAGACTGCAAGCGTCCCTGAGGGCTCACTTCTCCACAACAGCTACTTCTACAATAATCACCTGACAACCTCGACAACATCTTCCAGCTGTGATCTACCCACCAGCGGAGGTGCTCAAAGCCAAGAGCAGAAAATTGCTTTTTCTAGGAACAGAAACCTAACACTCTAAACTAGCGAATAATAAATAATTCATGTTCTGTGAATATTGATTAAATGAATCAAACTGCTATGGCATCGGTATTATCCATCAATATACAAACTGTTCTAGTGTATCTTAAACTATCTCCTATAATACAGATGCTTATGACATTTTGTTCTTGGCCTCTCTTTCCAGATACTTTCACTTGTCTTACTTCATAGGGCTATTCTGATGATTACTTGCAATGATTAATAGTAAAGAATAAGAAAAGCTGTTGAAATTTCTACTCTTTGCTCTTAGTGCAACATCAAGCATTTGATTAACAAAATATCCACAAAAAGATGTAAACTATGGTACACACTAATATTCAGTATTCTTCCCTGAACTAACAAAGGGTCTCCAGAGAAACAGAACCACAGGAGCAAGGTAAAAGATAGAGTGAAAATACACAGATAATGTACATAGATAATCATATGTATAAGTATATGTGTGTGTATATAAATATACACATATGTAAAGTGACTTGTTATAAGAATTGGCTTGTAGAGCCACAGAGGCAAAGAAATCCTCCAGTCTTCCATCTACAAGTTGAAGAACCAGGACAACTGATGGTGTGAATTATTCCAAGTCCAAAGATCCAACAACCAGGAGCACCAACAATTGAGAAGAGGGAAAACATTGGCATGTCTCAGGTACAGAAAAGAAAAAGAATTCATCCTTCTTCCACATTTTTGCCCCACTCATGCCTTAGACTGAATGATTTGCACCCACATTGGACCATGGTCATTCCGTCTACTAATCCCAGTGCTAATCTCTTCCAGAAACATCCTCACAGACATACTCACTTAGAATATTTTACCTGCTGTCTGGGCATTTTTTTAAGCCAGTCAAGTTGACACATAAAATTAGCCATTACACTTCCCTTCCTGACTGCTATAAAACACACCTAACTCTCAGTCACTTTGAACTTAACTATACTTTTGGGTTATAAAGAGATAAGAATCACTTCCAGATTGAGATATTGAAAATTTTCATACACAAATTTTTAGGCCATTTTACCCTCTAATGTGATGTGCTTTATATGTTGAGAAGTTCAAAAAAGCTTAAATCTCTAAGTTGCCACCTGGAAAAAAAAACTATCCACCAAAGATTTCAACAAAATTTTCCTAAGTAAGACAAAGCCTTCCATTGCATTATACTTGAGATTTGGAGGTCTGTTTGTTACTGCAGCACAGTTTGGCCTCTCCTAACTAATACACAGACTCAGAAGATAATGATAATTCATTCCCTTGGATATTCATAAGCAGGCCTGCTTTGAAGCTGTGTGGCAGGATGTGTGAGTTTTGTTTTTTCCTCTATTATTTCAAGTCACAGACAGGCAGTGCATGTATTTTACTTTTTGTAAATAGCCACTGGCCTCAGGAAAATGACAGATACAAATGTCTTGATCTGTATGCCACACGAGGTTGACTCAGATTATCTCCAAGGCTCCATTCAGCTCTGAGATTATGGAAGATTTCTTTTAAAAGAATATTCCTTCTTAAAAGACTTTTGCTACAAAACAAAAAGTATATGTAGATAGAAATCAGCCTGAGAGTGACTACTGACAACTCGTTTTTTTAAATGTGTGTGTGTAAGGTAGACAAGTCTATTCTAAGTGAACAATGTCTATGTATGGTAACTGAACTCTTCAATTCTCTTAAAACCCAATGAAGAGGCTGTCATCCTTTTTTTTTTTTTTTGAGGCTGTCATCTTTATAACGTCAGGAGTGTTAGTTGACTCCTTTGGATAAAATATTGGAACTATTTGGCATTTTGACATTAAAAATTAAAATCAGAAGCCAGTGTCTTCTCTAGGTCTTTAGTTGTGTCTCTAACAGAAAATGTTAGGGAACAAAATCACTGTAACCAGCTGGTCTCCAGGGAAGGCTAGCTGCCCTTCACAGGTGTAGTGAGTGAGAGACATTCTTCCTAATGAGATGTTTCCTCTAATGATATTTCTCTGAAGCCTCTTTTAACATTGAAATCTCCACACAGCACTAAGGATTTTTGCTACATCCGGCAAATATCTTTATACATCTTCGTTATTATAAAAAATGCTGCATATAGATTAATAAGGACAAAAGATTTTTCAAATTAACAGCCACCTAACAAAGGCAATTCCTAAAAATCAACTCAATGGCTTATTTCTCCAGCTATTTCAGGGTCTCGCTCAATGCCATCACTCATAGGGAAGCCCTTCCTACCAACTGCTGCATTTAAAAACTGAACCTTTCGTGCAAACAGCCTGTCTTTTCTGTTTCATCTTTCTCCATAGTATTTGTCTCACTCTAAAATCATGTTATGTGTTTTACTTCATCATCTGTGTCATTCCACTCAAATGCAAATTCTCTGAAGGCAGAGATTTTTGTCTTCTCAGTGTGATGTATTCAGAACCCAGAATAGCGCCTGTCACATAGTAGCCACAGGTTGTAAGAACTGAAACCAGAACTCCTTTCCTCAATGGAGTCCATCACGCACTACCTGCGTGAACTGAGTCAAGTTTCTCAACATCCAGTAGACTTTGGTTTTCTTACCCGCAAAATGAAAAAAACATCTTCCCTAACCACTTCACAGTTGTGTCACAAAGAACAAATGACACTGTGTGTTTAATAATGACCCGTTAGATTGCTATATGGAAAAACCCAAGCCCAACGCTCATTTTTTAAATGACACTCAACAATGTAAACAAGGAAAGCATGTTATTGATGAGGTATTCCCATGTGTAAGTAGGATGGATCTCAGTCGTTTTAGCTAATTATAATAAATTTGAACGTGAAAATATTTTTTAGTTGACATTCCACCAAGACGTCCAGAAATCATAAGTTGTTGATGTATATTACCCATCACATTATTTTTATTTTTTTTAAAAAAATTGTTTTTAATGGCTGGGTTTGTAGCTCAAAGGTACAGCATTTGCCCAGCATGCCCAAGGCCTTGCTTTCAATTCTGACATTGAAAAAAAAAAAAAAAACCCCTTCATACACAGCAGTACACATCAGATTCAATATACACAGATACACTCCGTCCTCCATACCTGCCTCACCCATTCCATGCAGCCACCTTTAGTTCATCACTAAGTCAATTGTACTGAATATATATGCCAAATATGCTTGCTTTTCTTTCTCCCTATGGCCATCATTCTATCCAGGGCAAGATCGATAATTTTGTGGGTTTTATTTCTTTGTTTTGTTTTGTTTTTAATTAATTCCAGGGTCTCCCACAAGCTACAGAATGGCTCTCCTACTGAGCCACATTCCCAGTCCCTAACAGTCTTTAATGTATTTATCAAATATCTGTTGAGAAGGCAGTTTTTATTCCTCGGGGTAAATGGAAAATAATATCACTTTTCTCTTTTCTTCAATATAATTCAATCCTAGCCCCACCCAGCAAAATAAAAGAGCTCACTTTTTATATAGCACCTAGCAACTAATACGGAAACCTGTGACTCTCAGGAGGTGAGTGAGAGTGCATTACTCCTACTCTAAGTAGATTATCAGACCACATGAGCACCTTTCCCAATTAGATATTTATTAACTACAATTTTCTTTGTGCTGATGCATTTACGCTGATATTTTATTACATCTCAGCGATTGGCACTCTGGGAAACAGTCTGGACCGTGCTCCCCCTCCTCAGGGGCTGACTCCTACGAGAGGCCTGTCAACGGACAGCCATCATCTGATCAGCCATTTTAGATCAGTTCTTGAATCCCTCTAATTCATTTTTCATGCTGTGAGCAGAGTGAGCTTTACAAAGCACCTTTTTTTAACAGGTAGAAAATACTTTAATAACAACATTTCTGTAAGCAGACCCCCCCAAAAGTCTTTATAACAGAAAAGGTTACAAAATAATATTAAAGACTTCCAAGTTTCCACTCTATTCCAGTTGTAAATCTTTCTCAAAATTATTCTTTTTATTAGTATATATTTGCAATACGCAAAAACCCTACCCAGCTTAGGGAATCAATGCATACGCGTCACAGCTTAATCACTTTCACTTCCCTTTCCCGCCTCTTGTCTTCTCCTTTCCTCAGATCCTCTTTGCACCTCCACAGAGCACATCTCCCTGTTTCCTACCATCTCTCTTTTATTTTGTTCTTATATTTATTTGCACTCTAGGATTTTCATCTTAGAGAAACCATGTGACATTTAATCTTCTGTGTGTGATTCGTTTCACCAAGCATACTCGTCTCAAGGTGCACCCATTTTCCCAGAAATGACTCAGATTCATCTTTCTTTATGAAAAAAGAGTAGTATGATTTATGCTCTTGCATAAAATGCCATATTCCTCCCATCCTCAGAATTTTTGCACATGTTGTTGCTCCTCTCTGAAATATTTCCCGTCCACCTGCCCACACATGCACACACACATGCACACACACATGCACACACACATTCTTCACCAATGAACTATTTCCCCTCATTTCTTGGGCCAGGTGAAATTCCCTTTCCTAACTCTCCAACCACACTGCTTCTTGCATTTGTTCAAATGGTTATCAAATTATTAATCTTCTATATACATACTGATGCTTGTACAGTCTCCTGGAACTCGTGTTCTATAGGGTAGGAATTCTTATCTGGTTCATCTCTACTCTCCCATAGCCACTAGGTCCTGTACAATACGTCATATCCAAGCTCCTGAGACATGGCCACGATTCCTCACGCCATCCTTTCTGCCCACAACACCTCCCTCCTCCCCATTTTGTGCTCTTTTTCCACGTGGAACACTCCTATAATACTCTTCAAAGTGAAATTCAAATTATCAGTTTCTCATTATAACACTTCTAGTCTACCACCCATGAAATAATAACAGATTCCTCTTCATTGAATGACACCCTATTTGTAGAGCTTTATTACATATGACAAAACCAACTGTAGTTGTTTCTAAGGATCCTAATTTTCGTACTGAATTATGAAATCCTCAAGATCATTCATTTCAGTTCATCAAATATTCTAATTTTCCTCTCTGGGGTTATTTGGTGCAATTGTATTTTCCCATACACTCAAAGGTTTGCACAATCATGTAACTCCCTTTAGGCAATGAAACACAAGTGGAATTCATCTGAATTTTTTTCTAAACAGATGCCTCCAGAGACAGTACACAGTTTTAGTTGTACTCTTTCAATGAAAATTACATTTAAAACTCCATTGAGGATTAAGGTCTTCATAGAGGAAAAATTAAAAGAGCTCTGAAGTACAAAAATAGTACACACAAAAAAATCACAAAAACATTGCAAAAGAAAAGTTTGGGGAAAATCTTGAATAACATTTTACTGAAGAAATAGTCCATTGATCCACATACCCTGTGGCTCCTGACCCAGAACCCTGCTATCCAGTCATGGAGATGTGAACTTCATTTTTTTCTCCTTCAACACCGTTCCCCTTCCTGGAGGCCAGGAACTAAGCCAGGCCCTTCGGCCATGATGCTGCTTCTTTGGAACCAGGCAATCACCGACTGAATCCCCTCGATCTATGAGCTAAATCAAACCTCTTCTTTACCTAGAGGTACTGAGTTTTATGCTACAACAATGGGAAAGCAGACTGACACATTGGCTTAAAATGGGGAAAGGCAGAGGGTCAAGACTGAGAAGTAAAAGCCACATATGAATAACTTTAAATAAGCATCCTGTCTCGCAACCAATAAATGAAGTGAACTGATAACTATCTTTATGGCAAAGCTAAAAAAAATTACTGGTCCTTTCAGAGGAATTCTAAAGGCTGTTCCTGCAGCCAGGAGTTATGGAGGATGAGACGTAAGTGCATGAGATCATTCAAGCTGGTGCCTTGAAGGAGTTACAATGGGGTAGATGCAGGCTACCTTCTCAAGGGGACTCCATACTTATGACCACAACATTTCTCAAATGAGGCCAAAATATCCAGCCTTTTACAGCAAAGGCAAAAGCACCCTGAAGACCACACATACCCCCTCGGGCAGACACAGAGCATCATTGATCAATTTTCTGAAAAATGAGGAGCACTGTAAAACCAGTGCACTAGCTTTGTGTGAAAAGAAAACCTATCCTAAGTAGGCTATGGTGGGATTCGAAGGCCTAGACCACCAGCCTTTCATGTTACAGTGGCGGGATGGCTTGGCTTTTAGTATTGGGAAGCAAGTAGGGGTGATAACTTAGCAGACAGTTTGGAACGTACAGTCCGTGTCCGTCTGTCTTTAGAACACATCTACCAGGTTTATCAGTTAATGAAGTTCCCCCCACAAGCCATTTACAGTAAAAGAGGAAAGAACCAACTGTATATCAATTATTTGAACAATACAGTCTAATGATAAGTATTTTTAAAAGAATGACTATTACTTTCATTATTAAAAGTATTATGACTGTTACTAGCTTCCACAAGTACATCAATACATCAGTCTCTTCTCTCTCTCTCTCTCTCTCTTTTTCTCTCTTTCTGTATTAAGAGTGTTAAACAAACACTTATTAAAGAGCTATATTTTGAGACCATTTTATTTATTTTTATTTTGAGATGATGGTCTTACTAAATTGCCTAGTGTTGGCTTCAAACTTGTGCTCTTCCATCCTCAACCTCCAAGGTAGCTAAAATTATAGATCTGTTCCACCATTTCCAAACATATTTAGATTAACCTTTACATTTGTATACCACAGTAACTACAACTAGAGTGCTGGATTTTAATCCATCTATAGCAGTAACTATATAACATAGATACCAGAAACCACTATAAAAAAGAAGAAGAGAAAAACCATCTCCTTTTAAAAAGAGTTCTTTCCAACTTTATTATTCTGAATTTATCTGCATGAGATTAACATTCCCATAAAAAGAAAAATTCAGTTGCTTTTCCATTTAAAATTGACTTCATTTTTCCACTGTTATTTATTTGTTTGGTTCATGTGTTTACTCAAGAAACTATCCTCTAAATATATGAAGAATGAAATGAAAGAAATTCATCTTAACTCAGTGAAGATTTCACACAACCTCTCTCTAATATCTTCTGAGTTTTTTATTTAACAAGAGTGCTTTAAATGAAAGTCAAAGTAGATGACATTAATCCTAATAAAAACGTTAAAACTAATCTTTAATGAATTAATAGTTGAGAAGTATCTAGTAGGGAATAAGAATGAGACGATGCTGAGGGAGAGGACTGAGGAGGCAGGATGGCTTGGATAGAAATGGCTCATTAAATCAACATTAATTACTACTCTCACTGTTACTCTTGTTATATAAATATCCAAGTATTGGTCTCTCCACTATTACTTTTATAATTGAACTATATACCCAATACTTAAAGCCTCAAACTACATTTTAAGTGAGCATGGTCAACCAGCAGACCTCAAGCTCTTATTTGTGATCCAAGCGATTTTTCAGCCAAAGTAGACTTCTGAGGGCTAATGAGTGTTGAGTGACATTTATACATAAATATTTTGCATTTTTGTATATCTTTAAGATAAGGTACGGATTGTTCTTTGTCATATACTATCTTTTACAAGATGATCTGCATAGCAAATAACTATGTAGATAACCTTTCCAGAACAAGAGCAGATTTGTTCACAGGCTTGAAAGACAGAGATATAGTCACATGAAAGGTAGGCCAGGTACGCTATTGCCTATTTAAAAGATTCAGATCCTCTAAACTTAGGCTCCTTCCCCTGTAACATTACTCATAGGCAGCTGTCCTGTGACAGACTTGCATCAGAGAATGGAAATCAGGGCCCTAGGAATCCAGCCCAAAAATGAGAAAAACTGATACTCTAAGCACTGCCATCACTGTGGCATACAAACTGTCCTTTGCCTCTGGCTCAAGTCGCTTGTGTCTTCAGACGTCATCCACAGGATTTTAGCACACTAACACATTAGTTGTAGGTTGGATAAAACCTGGGCTTCTTTAAAGTTCTGAAAAACAAGACGTTCAAGGAATTCTATCAATGAATAGTCTCTGTGCATTCTCATACGTTGCTACAGCTCTGTTGCCTTGCAGTTCTTCCTAATGCTGCAGAAGGAAGACGATGGCTTCTTGTGACAGAGAGGAGTATGATTCAACAGGAAGGCAGGAACATAGCTTTCGAGTTTCAACTGTATGAAATTTGTAAGGGTGTGTGTTTGAGAAGTTTCAAAATCTTCAGTCCTTAAAAACATGAAATGTATGAGTAAAGCAATATGCAGAAAGAAAATCCACATCATGTCACCTTTGGTTTGGATAAAGACTTCTTTTGACATTGTAGAGTTTGGCAGAGGAGGAGAAAGAGAAGGGACCACCGTGTAAATGAGGCAACTACACGCTGCTGGTTCCCAAAGGAAGAGCTCTGTGTGGCCGGGACTGAGGGCAGGAAAGCCCTGGACAGGCTTTTAGAACCCGAGAGGAGAAAGGATGTGTGTGCTCTGTTTTCACACAAAACAAGAGAGAGCAGGGGCCCAGTGGCTCGGGCCTATAATCCCAGTTCTTAAGGAGGGAGAAGGAGGAGCACAAGATCAAGTCTAGCCTGGGCAATTTAGTGAGATGCTTTCTGAAAATCAAAAATTTTTAAAAAATAGACTTGGGATGTAGCTCAGTGTAAGCATCCTGGGTTTAATTCCCAGTACCACAGAAAGAAAGAAAGAAAGAAAGAAAGAAAGAAAGAAAGAAAGAAAGAAAGAAAGAAAGAGAAAGAGAAAGAGAGAAAGAAGGAAGGGAAGGAGGAAAGGAGGGAAGGAGGAGGGAGGGCAGCTATGCTCTCCTGCAACATGACAGGAGAGAGACAGATAAAACGACTCCGAGACTTGTGCAGGTGGAAAGATTATCCCCTTCCTCAACAGATTCCAGGAATGCAGCCAAGGGTATTTTATGTCCCATTGGGGTGCAGAGGCCATGTAAATTACAAGAGGAGAGTGCACTAGTGACACCCGACGACTAGTAAATGAAAGCAAATTACCTCAGCTAATGTCACAGTGGGTAGATGACATAACCAAGGATGGGAAGCAGCCTCTCAGCACCCTGCATGCCCGGGGACTTGGGAACAGCTGGGGAAGGCATGTCAGAGTGTACGTACCCCCGCTGTGACTGGGTTCGCTGGCATTTAGCTTTCCTCAGCAGGAGGAATGGGGGTCTAAAAAATTTTTTAAGCAAAATGAAGTGTGCTTTTGATTTTGTTTTGTATGCTATCTATAGCCTAAAACAGGTACTTTCTAGTCCTACACTCCTAAATCATAAGATTATAAGAAGACATTCACTGTGATTTGTCATTTTGATAGAATGGAAACCGTGTCTCCCTTTATACTCTTGGCTAGAGCCTCCTGCATTGTCCACCTCTTGTTTATGGGCACCCAGCACTGCAGTGAGATTTGAAACCATGATACAGGCCACCTGACATTATTTCTACAGCAAAGAGGATTTTTTAAAAGCTACCTCTAGCTAAACAACTGGGCATCATATAAATAATGGAAGCTGGCCCATTCTACCCTCCTCTGGTTGCAATCACTTAGAAGCCACTGCAAATTGAGTTTCAGTTTGATTTCAATTTCCCCACATGTGTAAGAAAATAAAAGCAATTTGATTTACAATAGCCTCAGTTTCACACGTAAAATGAATGCCCATATTGTGTTACTCAGATCCTGGAGAACTTTAAGATCATGCATATTTTCTAAATTTCATTGCATTCTTTCAATACTGTACCTTAAGGGGTTATTCTTTTTTTTGGAATTTGAAATTAAATGTATTTTTCTGAGTAGCCTTTAGAAAAAGGTGTAATGAATATCGCTTTCAGTCCTACATTATTTTCCTAATTTGAAATTATTTAGAATCTTATCAGGACAGAAAGAGAAATAGCAGTAGAATCAAAATCCAGTACACCTGCCTTCGCCTTCCACTATCACATGCCCTCTTCCTGACATTGATTCTGTGCAGAGTTTCCACTCGGTCTCTCAAGACCCAGTCCCATGACAGCGCTCTAAGAGGCTAGGCAGTGTTTCTGAGTCTGAAAGATTACAGCATTCTGTAAATCTGCTTCTTCCAGGGTGAGTGTCTCATCAAGCAAGCGAGGAAGGGGAGAGCTGCTGTCAGGGGAAAAGGGGGAGCTTCTTTGAGACTCATGGTACTTCTCAATAAAGTCTTTGATGTGGCTAACTCTACAAGAAAGGTTAAATTGCTGGACAATCGTTTTCCCATTGGCTAACCACATCTGTATATTGGTGATGGGATACAAGTTGTCCAGTGAAACGGAAGACAAAATATTTTTATTTCTGACTTTAATAGTCTTTGCTTTAGTAAGAATTTTTGGTGTGGCACTTCCCAGTCTGTGACCTTGTCCTCAGGAGGGTTGAAATGCAGGCTTCATAGACACACCTACTTCATTTTTCTTATCTTCAATTTTAATATCCACCTCTTCTTTAACAGAAATTCCCTGTAATTCTGAAGATAATGCCCCTTTTTGACAGAGTTCAGAAACTGCTGACTTGCACCACTGGAATAACTTCTAAAATCACATTAACTGTAAATCCATTTTTCCATAATTTTATACTTACATCTACCTCTTCCTTCTGTTAAGTAGGAGACATGTACCTGGAGCCAACTTTCTGAGCTTCCTCAAAAAGGCTATCAACCTAGTATTCACAATTCCTTTGTGGATTATCACTAAGGGGTTGACTGTCAGATCCTGTTTCACAAGCCCATTCTTCTTTTATACTTTCAAAATTACCTGCTTCTTTCATTCTTTTTGGGTTACTTTATTTTTAATTGCCTCAAGTTAAGTACAAACCAAAGAACGCAGGATGCCACAATAATATTCATCACTGCTGACAACAACATTATCGCGAGTAAGAAAAGGACACAAGAAAAAAAACAGCAAACACTAGACCTTTAAAATACCAAAGTAAATGATGGAGAGAGACACACGCATGCAGAGAGGCAGAGAGAGAGAGACAGACAGAGGGAGGAGAAGGAGACAGAGACACACACGCAGAGACAGAAAGGGAGAGAGAGAGGGCAAGAGAGATACGAGGTGATTCTTTATCTCTACCTATTTTCAAAACAGGAATGCTAATGAAATTGGAGACATAGATGAATTTGCAACATTATGTAAAGCTATTTCTTCCAGACTGAATTTAATTAGATTTTTTAATAATCAAGAAGCAATTCCAAAGGTTAGCTTTTTTTAAACTCTACTAAGCCAAAGCATGCTATGTCCAAAGGAACTCAAGGTGACTATGAAAAATATACACACATATTTGTATATATTTATACATATACATACAAATATATTCAATGTTTATAATGCATACATATACTTATACCATATATATATATATGTACAAATATATATACACATATACATGAAGGTGCAGGATTTATACTATTTGAAAGAGAGCATATATTAATTGTAAATGCATATATTTTGCAAACTCAATGGTTATAACTGAAAAGTGACTCTTAAAATTTACATTTGATATACTAAGGAGGAAAATGCAATAAACAACAATGTTCAATTAAACTGGAAAAGGCGAAAGAAGAGAAGACAGAAAAAATATCCAAAAAAGGACAATAGATAGTGACAGAGATACTGGCAAATATTTATCCAACAGCATCAGGAACCACTTTAGACGTCAATGTCAAAGGTCTAAATATACCATCAAAAGACAATGACTGCTGAGTGATTTTTTTTTAAATAAGACCTAGCTGCATGTTTTCTAGAGGAAACTTTCTTTAAATATAGACACATAAATAAATGAAAAGCATAGGGAGGGGGAAAATATGCTTCATAACAGAAATGGCTGGAGAGAGAACAGCCATTTTGAAATCTTAAGATGGAAAACTATTTGCATTCCATTTTGGTGATTATAACAATATTACAAAGTTTTTATTACTATTCTGTCATGGTAATCTGTAATCAGTGGTCTATAATATGTCTGTCACAGTCATTTCAGGGCTCCATCACCCGCGCCACCCAAGGTAGGAACTGTGATCAGCTGATGCTGCGTGTGCTCCGACTGCCCCCACTGCCCTGAGGCGACCCCGTCTTCCCTCTGCTTCTCAGCTTCCTATTCCCTGAGAAACAGCAATATTGAAATTGGTCCAACCTCACAATAACACCTAAGTGTGTAACTGAAAGGAAAAGCCGCACATCTTTTACTTTAGTGATGCAAACATAACTTTTCCATGTACTGAGACACCAAAAACCACCAGCAACTCACTTTATTACCACAGTCACTTGCTTAGGGACAGAACCTGCCACATCTCTCCATCATGCGTGACTTCCTATCATGGCCTCGCGCATTTGAATATACTTTTCTGCCGTCCTCTCTTTTTTCTCTTTTCCTTTCAATTTTGAAAGTCACCACGGGCATTTCCTGTGGCTCCCGGATTTCTTCGGTCATGCCTGTTGTATGATGAGACAATGATCGGCATTCTTTATTTTTATTACTGTGTTTTTAATTTTCAGCATCTGCTTTGATTTTCTCTGAGCGCTTCCATCTCTCTGCAAGCATTACCCATCTGCTCCTGCATGCTGGCTAGTCTTCCCGTTAGCATTCTTAGTATATTAATCATGGTCATTTTAATTCTGAAACCACTACCATATATAAAAATCCGCTTCTGATATTTGCTTTCTTTCCTCAAACTGTCTTTTTTCTTAGTATGTCGTGCAATTCTTCATCAAAAGCCAGACACAACTGCTGGGTAAAAGGAGTTGTTACTATAAACAGACTTTTATTTTGAGGTATTATGTCTGTCTGGATGAAGGCTAGGCTGTGTTTGCTGAGTACTGTACCTATAAGTCTCAAAGGTGAAAACTTTCCCTATTCTGTTTGTTTTTGCCTCCCCTGTGGTCTCCGGCTTCTTCTTAAGCAAGGTCTGAGTTTTGTAATTTCTTCAACCCTGCACTCTGCTATTACTGTATCCCTACAGATGTGGGGCACGGGCAGAGGGGAAGCGTTCTTCTGTGCTCCAATGAAGTCTCAGTCTTCTAATGGCCTTGTCCCTGAGTAGTGACCCCCACAGGTGCTTCTCCTTTGGGTGAAACTGAAAGACTAAAGACTAGAGCTGTTTCCTTCCAGCATGTGGGAAGCTTATTAAATTATTATGTTTGAATTATGCACCACAAAAATGCCTAACCCACAGGACCTCAGAATGTGAACTTACTTAAAGATAGGCTCTCAGTGATACCATGTAAAAACAGACAACTATAACCTATTTTCATAATATATCCTTTTTAATGCAATATATTTAAAATTTTATCCCAACTGTTAAACAGCATGATAAACAGATTAGATATTTTGTCTTTTCTTATCATCTTTAGAATCTAGTATGTATTTTATAATTATAGCCCATCTCAGTTTAGAATAGTCAAGTCTCAAGTAACTGACAGCCATACATAGGTAGTGACTGTGCTCACTATGTAGACCAGGTGTGGCCAACATTTTGGCTTGCCTGGGCCACAATGAGTGTCTGTGGGTCAGAAACGGCCTTGGGCCACATGTAAAATATAGAATACAGTTAACTTACATAAGTAACAAAAATTTTTTTTATTTTTGTTATTATGGCATTTTTAAAAAGAAAGAGCCAACAGCCTGTGGGCCACAAGTTGGACACACTTGACACAGACATAGCCACTCTGCATATTTTCTCCAAATCCCTGGCCCTCCACAATCTAAACTCTGTCCCATAGAGATGTCCTTTGCCTATTACTCCAGAACAGTAAATGAGGTGGACCCTTGAGAAAAATGCTTTGTCTGGAGCTGTATACTTTTCTCTATATACCTGAACGTAACATATTTTTGGAGGATCCAAAGTTAGACAATAGGTAATTAGAGGCTGTTGCTTGCCAAGTTTATGTACTTTTAGCAACCCTCAAAAAGCAAACACTGTATCCATTCAAATTTGCATAGAACAATCTCAACACAAGATCTTGTGTAGACATCTTTTTAGAACGTCTTAGGAAAGAATTAGGGCCCCACTATGCCAAATAAGATTTGGGGAAGGTAAATCAAGTTTAGAATTGATCACTCCCCTTACAATTTTGTTTTCCAAAGCTCCCTCTCATCTACCTTGTAGGATCTGTTGTTTAAAGCAATCCACCACATAATTTGGACTTTAGATTTAGACTTTTTTAAACATGGATTTCATCTAATGGCACACATCAAAAAGTGGACTACAGAAACTTAACTAGATGAAGAACTTTTTCTCAAGTAATTAGAAGTACTAAAGTGAGTATCCCAAATTTGACACAATAATTCCATAAAAGCATGGAACTCAGGTTCCATGTAACTTTTTAATCACTCGGTTTTAAGTTAAGTAAAAGGGAAGGATTAAAGGAGCCAGAGCCAGCACTAGAAAAACAAGGCAATAACAGGATTCATTAAACAATTTACAATACTAACACTCAGTGTTTATGGTCTTAACATTCTAATCAAAAGACATAGGCTGACAGATTGGATAAGAAAACAAAACTAACCATATCTTGCCAGCAAGAGATACACCTCATTCCCAAAGAAACACACAGATTGAAAATGAAAAAATAAAGGACAATTCTTCATGGAACGGAAGTAAGTAGAAAACAGAAAACAAGTAGGAATATATATTAGAAATAGAAAACTTTAACTCAGAATTGATCAGAAGAGACAAATATGGCCACTAAGTGTCAGCAAAGGAAACAATTCAACAGAAAGACACAATAATTTTAAATATATATGCATATAATGCTGGCACATCTAACGTCACAAACCAAAAGCTACCAGATCAACAAACAGATCAATCCCACTACAATTATAGCAGAGAACTTCAATACATTTGTCTCTCAAATGGGTCAAACAGAAAAAATAATCAATAGATACTAGAGTCAATCCACAAAGCAGAGTTAAACCACGGGTAAGGTGGACGTAGCTGATATCTATAGAGTGTTTCACCCACAATTAGAAAATACACCTACCCCTTTTGCTCAGAGATTTTCAAAAACACAATACATAGTTTTTGCCTTTATCATTACAAAAATGCTTGTTCCACCTTCAAAAACTGCACGTGCATCTGTTTTGGAAGATTAAGGATTAAGTTAACAAAAAGAGAGAGGATGGCAACTGAAACCGT
The DNA here is from genome assembly GCA_004027205.1 of Ctenodactylus gundi. NCBI lineage: Eukaryota > Metazoa > Chordata > Mammalia > Rodentia > Ctenodactylidae > Ctenodactylus > Ctenodactylus gundi. The sequence goes on from PVKB01002314.1 coordinate 233,651, forward strand.
CAGCCTCTTCAGCAGCTCGCCACCCAGTCTAACTCGACATACATCTTTTTTGAGTTATATGGCTATCCCTCACCAAGGAAGTCTGAGAAATGAGTATAAGCCCCCAATAACCTGGTGCGTCAAAAGAATAAGATTTCTGTTAGTGAAGGAGGAAGGGAAATTGGTTGGGCAGCTAGTTGACTTACACTGAATGTTTCATGATAGAGTTAACATTTATTTTATTGAATTTGAAAGAAGAAATTTTTTAAAGATAATGTAACAACGGAACAGACTATTTTTACACATAGTTTTGAACACATAAATGTGATCAGTTATTTAATCAAATTCATGATTTGTATGTTAAAACATCAGAGATATATGGGTGACCCTCAAGGAAATTAAATTGTATGGATTACATAGAATTCTGGCAAGTCAGGTCTTTGTTCCTTTAGGATAGTTATATAGTGTCTGAATAACTAGTCTTGGTTTAAAACCAAAGGTGTGAACTCCCCCAGGGACATAAGATAAATCCATAGAAAACAGTGGTACAGAGCACATATTTTTATTTCATTTCAATGATTACTGAATATTCTTCATGTCTAAAAAGAAATATGAGCTTTTTTCTGAGGTACACAGGCCATTTATTTCATATTTCATTTTCCTACCTTTAGACATAATATAAATTAAAAGTTGCCTCCTGTGAGAAAACTAATAGTGCCACCACAGTGGTAAATGGTGACTGTCAATTGACCTACAATTCAGTCACTTGTGAGCAATTATGTCTGGGGCAGGCAGGAGAGAACTGATTATATCCCTGGTCCAGGTATTTTGTATAAAATTTCTTTAGCCTTAGCTGTCAGCTCAAAAATATTTAAAAACAATGTATAGAGTAAACGTACCAGGTCTGAAATTCATGTTTGTATCATGAACAATCAGTTGGCTATTTATGCTCACGGGAAAACCTAGAAATTTTCCAAATGTCACACCATTGAAAAGCAGGAAAAGATATTTGGACATGGGGTAGAGGGAAAATAAAACTAGAAGATCACACATGGGAGACACATACAATATACTCTGATCTCATAAGATATGATCGATATGATTGTGTATGGACTTTCTGTATCCACTTCAGATCCAATTTAAATATTTTTCAAATAACAGTAGCTAGCAAAGCACACCAATAAAAACAGCTGGCTAGCGCAGTTAACACCAATATATGCAAATGAAGGTCAATGGATGCTCTGCACACTCAGGCACAAGGCCTTCACTTTGATCTGCAAGAGTCTACAAAGCTATGCATCAGAACAAGAAACTTAGAAGCGACAAAGCAGATAACAACATAGAATGTTTTACTATATAGCAAGATAGTTAAGGATCTAGGCTTTGGGATTAGTTAGATCTGATATAAAAGCCAGTTCTGATGACTTCCTGGTGCTCTAAAGTTGAATAAATTATATTACCCCTTCATACATCACTTTTTCACGTGCAAAATCTCACTGACAGTGGTCTCCATGTGAAAGATGGCTGTGATGCTTAAATAAGTGATTAGATCTGATTATACAGGTGGCATTTACCAAAATAACTCGGCAAAGAATAAGATCTTCAATGTCTGACACAGATAGTCCAAGGATGCGTTTATCGTTTTAATATATTATATAACATACAATATACAGAAAAGCTACCATGTTCAAGAAAATTCCACCAGTCTTACTTCATCCACTTTAAAAATTATATGGTACTATAATAATGTATAAGTTCCACTTAAATACTTTTTCCTTGGAGTTAGCTAATTGATAGCATGTTCATTCTGCAGCACTTAGTATTAATATTACAGCAAGCTTTTTATGTTAATATGTTTATCCCTACCTATACCTGCACTTTTTCACTTAAAAATTTATACCCTAAATAATAACCTGAGCCTCACTTAATTTTAACCACAATTCCATTTTTGCCTGGATTTTAAAACACCAAATGTTTCATTTTTAAGTGTAGGATGAAAATCTGAAGGGGAACAGGTAATAAATGCAGGACCAAATGTCCCCTCAAGTCTGAAAACCAATCATGTTTCTTTCCCTGGGAAAGACACGGCAGAACAACCTGTAACCGTGGGTCTCCCCTTGGGGAAAAGAGAAGTGGTCCACATTAATTATCACTTCCTGAAATCTCAGAAATTGCTTTTAGTGGTAGGCACTGTTCCCTGTAAAACCTTTTACTAAGCTTTTCCTGTCATCATAAATGCAGGGATGATTTCTGATTGCCCACATCTACGAATACATCCTGAATATGTACAGTCCACCTTTGCCAAGCATCGGGTGTGTAAACGAACAAAAAATCCAAGCTCTCTATCTTCGCGATTCTCTTGAATTCCAGAGAAACACCAAAGTGTCTAGTATAAGTCTCAGAGTGTGCACCCTCAATTAACTATTTATATTGGTTTTAAGTACAAGGACTATTCATTTCTTTCAGTTATTTTTCACTCACAAAAAGGAACATATATGTTCCATAAACATCTACTAAAGTAAACCCAATTTTCAATCTTTTCTGCTTCTTCTTAATATTGGCAAGCCAAGTTGATTTTATCCTAATACAGTCTGAAGGGTAATAGCTTGTTCTTGAAAATTGAGTGACAATGTAATGAATGGGCAACATTGGAAATCGACTGGCCACATGGATGCAAGAGCAAAGCTAATTCTCATTAAAAAAAAAAAAAACAGTAGACTACAAGTTTTGGGTTACGAAAGAATAAAACATTCTTATTCTGGAATCATATTCATTTTTCCTTCACTACAAGGCAAGTCGAAGAGAGAAGAGAGTAAGTCATGTGAACACAGTGTCCAAAATAATTGTATTAAATAAGAGTGCCAAGGTATCCTGTAACCGCCAAACTCTGTCACCTGTTTCACAACACCCAAGGGCAACAGATTTTGAGCAAACTGAACCACAGAATTAAGGTGTTGAGAAAAAAAAATGACATCAATTCCAGTTACATAAACAAAACTATTCAGCACAATACAACCATTTCTGTATAATTCATTACTACATCAAGATTAAATAAGTCTATGCAAAGGGGGTTCACATCAGTCACCTTCCTAATCATGAAGCAGACTGCCTCATTCCACACCCAAGCAACAGTTGAAATGTTCCTTAACTTATACTGCTTAGAATTTTGTTTTCTGTGGCAGGTACTTCCTCTTCACTTGTCTGTGAACAGTATGTAACAATTTTTGCCTTAAATATGCATTTTTTACATTTAAATATTTTGCCTTGCTTGTGCATTTAAGAACATGCACTAGAAAATACATTCACTGTCTAAGCTTTGTCAGTGTTTTCTTTTTTCTCAGAATGAAAGCCAATAGTGGAGGAAAAGATTGGGAAACGTCTTTGGGACTCAACAAAATAATAACAAAGACTAAACATTCATGGACAACTCTAGAATCTTTCTCTTTGAGTCAATGTCTGATAGAAAATTCATGAGACAATCTTTCACGTATACCAAATTGTATATATCCAACACCCAACTTAGGTGTTAATAAAGAATCAGACTTTATTATTGCTGAGCTGTATTTGAGTCCTTATTCATTCATTTCTCTTATCTTTTTTTCTTCCTCTTAGTAATTTTCCTATTTTTTTTGTGTTGATTCTGGACCTAATCATTTTCCAATTGAGCCGGACCTCATGGTGCAGGTCTCTCACCCCAACACTCTTGGAGTCTGAGACAGGAGGACTGCCAGTTGGAGACCAGTCTGGGCAACTGAGTGATTTCATGAGCCTTGTCTCAAAAACAAAACTAAAAATGGGCTGAGGTTAAAGCTCAGCACGAAGGCCCTAGGCTCAAATAACAGTACCATTAAAAAAATAAAAAGAAATTGAGCTACAAATGAGCCTCTATGTACTTTTCTGGCAACTTTGATGAATAGAACACTCATTGCCACTCAGTTCTAAACAGTTTGTTATTTTCGTTGTGGTTTTCTCTTAAGCTCTTATGAAACACTACTTTTTTTAGTTTACAATCCCATTAAGTCTTTCCAAATGATTTTCTATTCTTGATTCCTAATTGGGTGTGCTACATCTAGAGGAACGTTCTCTGACCTTTACTAGGCCTTCTTTTGACATATACCCAACAAATGTGTATACCTCTTTTTCATGTATCTTTAAAATAGAACATATAAATTCTATTTGGGGGACACAGAGAAAACCAATACTTTGGTTCAAAATCATTGGTTAGTGTACCACTTTCTGTTAAAGTTTTGTTAAAAATATGCCTTAATGTTCTCTATATTTTATGTTTATGATTTCATGTCAGATGAGCAGATATATCATATAGCTGGTTTCATAATGTCTGGTTAATCTAATTTTCTATCTTTCCCATGGCGAGGAATTACCCACATACAGTCATTAAATATGCATATATAGTAACGCAATTATCATATTTCTTCTGCGTTCCTTTTCTTTTTTCTCCTTTGTTGTATTCTACTGGATTGATAGTTGTATATAATGATAATAACAGCAATAATAATAAAAAGAATAATGAAAATTTAGGACAGGCTAAATTTAGTACAGGTATTTTAAGGGACTTCATGTAAAAGAAACTCTGCAAGCTCTAAATTTGAGGAAACTGAAGCACTGAGAAGTTTAATAGCTAGTTTCTGTTCCAACAACTAACAAGTAGAGCTGGAATTGAACTTGGCACCAAATTCAGTTTTAACCGCCACCTTTTACTTTTCTTAAGGAAACTTTACAATTATTTTAAATGACATTTTGTTTTCAGAAAGAATTTATATTTACAGCCATAAGAGTTCCCAAATTGTTAGTCTGTCTCCAACAAGGGAAAATAGGCAAAAAAAAAAAAAAAATTAAAAGCCTTAACATTATTCTTCTATTCATTTTAAAACCGAAAAGAAATTTGTTTGGGGAAAAAAATCAACACCCAGTCTTATGATCTTTTTAAGTTACATTGTCAAAGATCAAAACATTTGTAAATTAGATAGAAGGGAAAGGACAGGAAGGGGAGATAAAAATGATTAAGATGAGATATGTGTACACACGAGTTTCCCAAGCTGAATGTAATTATTATGTATCACAAGCACATAGAAATAAAAATACTAATTATGGGGAAAATTGATGCATTCTAAACAAAATTACTGTGATATATAGCATGTAGACCAAATTATGTGCCGGGACTTTCTGGCCAGAGAATCAGGAAGGCCCTACTCCATGCCCTCCACACCGGCATGAAGGAAGGTAGCCAAACAACCCCAATGGACACAGAAGCCATGGACAGTGCACATGAACGGAGCAGTGTGAGCTGGAATGAAACATCAGACATACTAGCATTATGTTGAGAACATGAGAAGGAGAAGCTACCCAGAGCACCCCAGCCCTGAGCCCCTCTAGCCAAGTCAGCCGAAGCCAGGGCATCTCATCCTAATCTAGGACATACTGAATTATTGTTGCATAATGATACACTACATAAGCCTACTGTATCTGTCCATGTTTCTAAATGAGCTTTTGTAATTATGCAAAAAATCATTCATAAACGGCTTTGGTTTGTCCCACATTTGGGGAAGCCTGGAATACCAAAATGAGGCTAGCCTTCCAGGAATAAGGTTCTAAAGTGCACAGCTGCCTTGGCCAGCAATAAAAACAACACTACAGCTGCCAGTCCGGCACGTACTAAGAAGCTGACATTGGAACTGATGGAAAATTGCTGCTCCTCCTGCTCTGGTTACAAAGACAGGTGGACACCAGGACCACCAACAAACACAGGCCTGAGCAACACTGCTGTCCTCTTCCCTCTCTTCCACATCAAATCTCACCCTGGTACTTGGAACAGGTGACACCTGGTGGCCTCTGCAGGCGTGTCCAGGAGCCCGCATCCTGCCTCCTCCACTAGGAGATGGAATACAGCAAAACATGCTTCCAACATGTGTAAGGTACTGGCACTTGTGAACAAATCAGCTGGACGCTGACTCTTCTTACTTCAAATCTATGACATGGAAGATGTGAGCAATTACCTGCGGGTAGAGCAACAAATTGAGCTGCGCCATGAGACTAAAAACTTTAGATGCCTGCTTCACCTGGAACAGAACCTGGCTAATGCATGGAGGACTCGTTGCTAAATGAACAACTGAATCACAAAATGTTGGTTGAATTTTTCATAACTCTCATTCTAGTGGATATTAATACACTTTTATAATGAGAAAAGCACATCTCAAACATATGTACATAATATGTTCATTCTTTTATTTGGTAGTGCTAGGGATCAAACCTGGGATGTTATGTAAGTACCCTGACTCTAAGATGCAGCCTCAGCTTCTATTTTTTTTTTTTAATGATTCTCATGGAATTTCGATGGGAGATACAGAGATAACAGCTTCTAAAGACTGTGGACTAAGGAGTTTGAGAGGAAATTGACCCAGAAAAACTAACACAACCACGATGCCTAGAAGATTAGTAAAGCACACTCCTGGGTGCGAGTGGGCGAGCCATGGAGGTGTGACTTGGGAATTACATCTTGGCCCTGTCCCCTTTCTCACAGGCTTTTCTGCCTCTGCTTCAAGGTCATCATGACTTGAGCAACTTTCCTCCCCATGTCCTTCCTCCATGATGTCCCTGCCTTGGAACCTGCCTACCACAAAACGCCTTCTTCTCCTTTCAGTTAAGTTAGGTATTTCGACCCAGAAGCAAGAAAGCTGACTGTTACAATAGTCTAGTTAGACAACAGAATTTCAAGGACAAATAAATAACACTTCAACCACCCACAGGGAGGCATGAACTTGCTATCAGGAAAAAAAAAGCACATCAAATGAAACACGGACATCTGAACATTACTGAACACCAAACAACAACGGAGCATATTTCTAATGGAAAGAAACTTAATATCCACTGAATCTTGAAAGTTCATATGCTTCTGAGGTTTTTTCAAGTGTAAAAATAACACATATCTTCACATGTGTAAAACACCAAGGACTCCAACATTTAATCTTTCTGGAAAGGGAAAGAGGAAGGAAGGAAGGAAGGAAGGAAGGAAGGAAGGAAGGAAGGAAGGAAGGAAGGAAGGAGGGAGGGAGGGAGGGAGGGAGGGAGGGAAACACTGACATTGAAAACTAACCAACCAAGGGACAAACCAAAACAAAAATATTCCTAAATAAGACTTGTGATTTCAAAACAAAATTGAAATCATATGCCTAAAACAAGAAAATATTAACTCAGAAAAGTCAACATGAGAAAAAATTAAGAATAATATAAGAGTAGAAATGTTTTCATTTTTCTTAATAGGTAAGCAATAGAAAACAAAAAATGAAAGACATGATGAAAATTTTTCAGTTTTTTCATAGCTTTTTATGGCTAATCTTAGAAGAATCTTTTACAATGAAATATTTATTTTGGTGGAAACCATTTATTTGAACCTGAGAATTAGCTCAGTTTTATTTATTTTTATTTTTAAAAACAATATGAATTTAAATTTGAAATTTTTAACATAAAAAGTGATGAATGTAATCTTATCACCTTAAAAATATTTCTCTTTAGCTCCTATATTTCAATGTATGTGGGAAAATGTTGGATATAATTTTTAGATGTTTCTTAAGGAAGGCAAGTGTCTCCTAAAAACATTAAATCCCACCAATCTATTTTCCACATTAAAAAATATCTAATATTCTCAAGCTTAACAGAATCCAGGAAATACACAAAAACAAAAACAGAAACCCTCAAGATATGTACTTTAATTTTTTCCAGTAAAATTAAATCAATAAAAAAGTAAAAAACTATATAGTTAAAGCAGCTTTTTTTAAAAAAAAGAGAACCAAAACCATCTTCACCCATCCCACTTAGTGTCTACATTTACACAACCTCATTATTCCACTATTACCGTAAATATAACTTTACTATTCCAGGAAATTCTTGACCAAGATGATAAATGTTGAAAATAACTTCTATTCATGCCAAGAATTTCATGAAATATCATCAACTCTTCAATAAAAAGGCTAAACAAGAGTTTATATCCTCAAACTCTTTGATTCCCTTACCTCAAAATTTACCAGTGTTAAATGTGGACTTAACTTAGACTTCAAAATGCTCATAAATTTCCCGACCAGGAGTTTCACCCTGCGAGATGCTGTGGCATGACTCACGCAGGGCTGTCCCTGCTAATGTAATAATAGATGCAACTTTGTCTTGTCACTGTTCTGGACATATTGCTGAGGGATCCACCCTGCAACAGAAGGCATGACCAGAAAAAACAGCATAAGTCAAAGGAAGAAAATACTAACACCCAGCCTACCTCAGCAGGTCAGAATCAGAGCAGAGGGTCACAGGTGACAAGCAACCAGAGGTCAACAAGACTGAAGATCAAGATTCCTTAGCAACAGTCTGAGGCGGTTTCAGCTTCCTCAGGAACAGCATCCTGTTGCACTCCTTCTTGGGAGACTGAGGAGAAAAGTCTCTTTTGCCTTCTATCTTCAGCATGTATGTATCAAAGATGTCCTCATGAATTGCTTACTTCAGAACTCTTCAGAAAGCTCCATAGAAACACGGGCTCATCCTTAGCCAGAATCCTGGGAAGAAATCTAGAAACACATATTTGATAAGTTCTTCCCTATAATAAACACTCCTCTTCTCCTACAAATTATAGGTGTCAGATATTTTGTTCAGCAATGAGAAAGCTTGCCCCTCAATGAGTTCTTACACTAAGGTTAAGACTCACTGATCAAAAATCCCAGTTATGTTAAATTTAGCCTCTTCGACACAGGGATTCTTTATCCTAACACAGACATCTGAGGACTTGTAGATGGGATAGATAGTGGCAAGATAATTCAGTAAAGCGCATGGCCAAAATTCTTTCTTCCTTAATCCAACACCCTGTTCTCAACTCAAGTCCATGTGTGGCACCTTCTACTCACTGCTGACTGCAAAAACTAATTAATTAGAGAGGAGTGGCACTGGTAACGTACTCCCAACTTCCTTACCACTCCTAACTCCTCCTTTGGAGTGGTTATCACAATATTCTTGCCTCTCGTTGTACAATTATTTTTTTAATGTCTCTTTTCTCTGCTGGATAATCTCCATGGAAGAAAAAATAAGCCTGTGTTATACACAGACATAACTCCAGAGTCCAGCACAATGATAGGACACAGTACCTTCAACAAATATTATTGAATTAATTAATAAAATAATAAAAATGCCATTCAAAAGCATGATTTCAATCTCCACAGAAATGAGATTGACCTGGGTGGCAACCATCAAGGACTTATTAAGGAATTAGATCTTAAACAATTCTGGGAGCTGGTGGCACTTCAGGGTGTATTTATTTTACAGCTTTCAGAGTAATCTCTCTCATACTTCTAACTCATTAATTCCAGATTATTCAACAATTTAGAGTTTAACATTGCAACTCTTTGAATGCATGTGTCAATCATTCATATGTGGAAAACTTAATTCCCCAAAGAAGCAGGGTTGGGAGATGTTAGGGTCATTCAAGCGGAATCTTCCTAAGTGGGTTAATACCTTTCTCACAGAACTGGATTAGTCATGGTGAGAGCAAGAGGTTTAACGCCAAAGCTACCCATCACCTGCTGCCTCCTTCACATGCAACTACTGTCTTCAGCTTTCTGCCATGAACTGTGGAAGTCTGAAATTTTAATCCAAAGCAGCCACCTGACCTCAGACTTCTCAGCCTGGAGAAGTGTAAACCAAAATAAACCTCTTTTCTTCATAAGTATCTAGTCTCAGGTATCTTCTTACAGCAAAAGGAAACAGACAAAGATAGTCATTTTCTGCCTTTCTCCAAGGGAGAGCATAGAAGTCCCTGACGGTGAGTCACAGCATAGAACAGTGGCAGGAACTGGCGCTCCTGCAGCAGCACATGCTCGGTCATGCTGGACCTACATTATGCTGCCATCTAGTGGCGGCACGGACTGCCCACCAGCATTGGCTGAGTTCCCTCCCAATGGAGCCCTTTCAGATCCTCTCCCCTTGGCACTGTGGGTTTCCTAACATGCTGGCATGGGGTTCCCAGGTACCATGAGTGGGGCTGCTCTGTGGCTCAAGATGGGAAATGAGATTGAGGATATCCAGATTTCTGAGAATCTGTTCGTTCCTTAGAACACACAGGCCACTCAGGAGGTTCCCATAGGTCCCACTCCTTCACCAGGTGACTCGTTTTTCCACCGCCCCCCCCCCCCCCAGAAAGCTTATGGTTTGCTTTTGCTAGAACCATGTTTCATACCTCTGCCAGAATGTTCTAACCGTCCTATACAAATTGGGAAGAAAAAAGATGTACTGTGTTGCAAAATTGCACTGAAAGGCAGGCCTCGGCCATCCTCTATGTGCGGGTCACAGTGTCGATATCGCTACAGTGCACTGCTGACAGAGACAAGTGTCACGGGCTGGTGACATCCTGCATGTCACTCAGGAAATGGGTTGCCCAGACCCAGTGCTTTTTGTACAAAGCAAACAGTAGAGCCAGAAAGTGAGAGTATTCCTGATAAAAACAAAACTTCATAATAAAAAAATAAAAAAATTCTACCAAGCTTGCCAGCACCTGTTAAGAAATTTAGGGGGAAATATCATTTCTTTTGGTTACAATTCATTTAATTTTTAACCGAAAAATTAAACCCAGAACCAACATCCAGTGAATCTTCATTCCTAGATCTTATCAGCCAATTACACACTTATTTTTTTAAAAAAGTACAAAAGTGCCCCTCTATATTTATCAATGCTCAAAAAATGCCTGAACTCTTCATTTCTGGAAAATTTTTAAATTGTTTTACCTACAACTTTTTCCTTTCTTTCAATCAATACCATACGATGACAGTCAGCTATTTCAGGATCTTTAAAGGATCATAAGTTCAAGCTCAGCTCAGGCAACTGAGTGAACTGGGATGACCCTGTCTCAAAGTAAAACCTAAAGAAAAGGTTGAAGGTGTAGCTCAGTGCAAAGGCCCTGAGATCAATCCCAGAGATCACAGAGAGACAAAGGGAGAGTAGGTACATGATAGATAAATCTAAACCATTTTGATTAAATTACAGATCTACTGCCTCAAGTCATTCTATATCATATATCAAACCTAATTCTCAAATTAAACAAAACACAAACTTCTGACACCAGCACAGAAGAAATCTCATAAAGAAAGATTCCAGCAGAGACAACTCAAACATTAGCATTGTAACTTCACCAACAGGAAGAAGGAACAACTGCAGTATTTAGAGCCAGATGATGCCTGTAGTACGCCATTTTGGAATCTAATGTCAGTCATTTCTTCCTGTGCTCTGGAATTCACACTTCACCTGCTAAACTGGGGTTAACACGAACCTCCTGGCAACATCCTTCCGCTGAGATCAAAGGGAACAGAAGCAAATGCTACACATGTATTACCCTTTCCAAAACAAGCATATTTAAGGATGCTTCTCTGACTGGTATTTTGGGGGGTTTTTTTTTTGTTTTGTTTTGTTTTTTCCTACTTTACAGGTAACAAAGTGCAACCTCCCTTGGTGACCTAGGGTTCTTCAGATACAGAGCATTCTGTCTTGTGTTCGGAATTTTCCAAGTCCTGCTGGAAACATTAAAAGTCTTAAGGAGGCTGAAGCAGGAGGATTGAACCCAGCAGGGGCAAACTGCCAACTTAGTGAGACTGTTTCAAAATTAAAAATAAAAGAGGCTAGGGATATATAGCTCAGTATGAAGTCACTGGGTTCCATCCCCAGTATCACAATAAATAAATGCATAAATAAATAAATAACAAAAAATAAATCAATGGAAGAAAAGAAAAAAGATAGGCGTCTTAAGAGATTCATTTGGATTATTCTGTGTAATCTGAAAAAAATAGTTTGTTCTCCTCTTAAACTGAAGACAATCAGCCACAGAACATCAAAAAATCAACCTCCCCTGAAAGAGACTTTGCCTTTCTGCACCAGTCAAGAGGGGTGGTGACTCACAAGTGACATTCCAGAGGACTCAGATGAGGAGCGCATGAGGCCCAAGACCTGAGAAGGTCTCAATGCGAATTGAGCAGACAGCGAGCTACCAATTTCACAGGTGTGGACTCCTGAATCTGTGATGCTCAATAATCCACATGGTCCATGCCTGAAATATAACTCTTGGTCGTTTTTGAGCATAAGGACATGAAACATCCAGCTCTGCTCTTATCAATTACTGGAATACACATTTTATCATGTTGGTATTTTTGTGACCAAATAAGGATTCTCACCTTGCAATCAGTCCATTTGGTCTCTTCGCTTCTTTCTTAAACATCCCAAGAGTATAGCTTACTTTTCATAAATAAGAGAGTTTCATGACCTCGAGTGAAGATATTTCAAAAAAATTCTTGTGGAGTGTGGTATAACTGAAAACAAATTCTCTACATACAAAGTTTCGATTTACCAAGTTTGTCCTCTTCTTCAATAGAAAAAATATTCCATCTCCCAAGATTAAGTTGTTATTTATCAAGCAGCTAAACAAAGAATCCACAATTTGTAATATAAGAATGATAACAATAAATTAAAAAGCCACTGTGTATACATGCTATTCCCACATGGCCCCTCTGTCTCTGCTGAGTCTCTAATGTTAAACTCTGCCTAGACAGTCCTGTTACAAAGTATGACATATACCTGGGGACACAGAAAATTTCTCAGCTATTCTGGAGTTGGTGTCATACTACGCATAGTGAGAAAATTAATATAGTTCCCCCCCTATGGTAACTGGTTGTAGCAGCCTCAACTAAGAGAATTAGGAGTATTTTCACCTGAAAGTAGCAGAATCCCCAAATAACAGTTGCCTAAATGAGGAGGTAATTTCATACAGCTCATCAATGAGAGGTCTAAAGTTGGGTGGCCAACGACTCGCAACGTATGGCCACGTTGTTCCAGGCTGGGTTGCCTCTTGTCCTGGTCTGCCATCATTGTGCTGCTGGCCTTTGTCCCCATGTCTGTCATTCAGAATCTAGTACCTGCTGCACCTTATGACTTTAAACCTGTGTTCTAGACACAAAGAAAGGATGAGGTGGGCGTGGCTGTCACTCCTACTGCAGAATCTTAACCATAGGTGACTGGACTATTTTATCTTTAGTTTTTTGTGTATGGTTTAGGTTTTTTACAATGATTATTCATTGACTCTTTGTGTATGTATACTGGGATTCAATCTAAGGCCTTTACACTGAGCTACATCCCAAGCTCTATATTTCTTCTTAATTTCCTTGAGTTTGAGACAGGATTTCACTAAGTTGCCCAAGCTGAGCTTGAACTTACTATCTTTGTGCCTCAAATTCCCAGAAAGCCAGGACTGCACTAGTAGGTCCAGTTTGCACTGAATATTAAGTTAGAAATAAATACCAAGCTATTTCCATTTTGGGAATAAAAAGCAAATAAAAATGATAAAATCCTTCCTAAATCAGCAGGCCTTTATGGCTCTGTGATTCCTTGTATTGATATTTCCAATCATCTTAAGTTTTATTTCTAGCACAAATCACTAATTAACTTCCTTCTTGGGAAAAATAAGCTATGTGAAAAACTTCAATGTTCAGAATCTCTGTAAGCACAAAACTTGTGAGTTGTCTGGGCAATAGTGCTGAGACTCTAAGAATGGTCTTTAGCGCGTTCAGGCAGGCTGCAAGCCGAGCATCTCCAAGCATCTGTTTAAAATCATTTTAAAAAGAAAAAATCTTTCCTGGCACAATCTTCCCAGAAGGAGAAAAATGTGATGGTGAAAAGAGAAAAATTAACCTGCCCTGCACTTTCTGATCTTTATCTCTCTTTTTAGATATGGTTTAAATATTGTTTCACCTCTAATCTTTCCATTTGTATCATCCAGGTGCATGTAATTTTCAAGAATCAAATACTATTGGAGAGTACCAGAAGGTTGCTGAATCATGGGGAAAAACACACCCTAAAACTCTATCAATGAATTTAAAATGATCCCTATGATGAATGTATCTGCTACATCATACACCTCAATCAGGGCTATTATCTCATAATGTATATATACATTAATCATACAAGCACTGATCAGGGAAAAGCTCAAGGAAAGAAAATGATATTTAATTCTGGGTGACAGATTCTTCCTCTTATGTAGTACTAGGGAAAACCCATTTCCCATGTGCCATTTCTTAGTGATTTAGTATATGTTGCAGTAACTACCCCATTGCTAGGACAGAAAACCAAACACCCACAACTTTTTTTCTTAACATTTTAACAGCCTTACTAAGATAAAATGTATACATTGCATATTATACCCATTTAATGACTGCAAGTCAACCGTTTTGAAGATAGTGACAGGATTCACAATATTTAATGTAATTGAATTCAAGGCTCATAACAAGTTTTTAGTTCACGATTTCTCAGGTCTACAGGGAATAAAATCTTTGATCACATTCCTAAATTTGTTTCTTTCTTCAGAGTAACATTGTTAAAACACCATGTAGGCACTGTGAGCTTCTCATTGTGCCTAGGGGCTTCACACATTTCATTGTCTGCTCCCAACACTAAAAACAAGATTCTACCTTACTTATAAACACTGATTACTTAAAGGGGTGGGGTTTATTTTAGCTCACAGCTTCAGAGGTCTCAGTCCATGCATGGTTGGCCAGCCCAGGATAGAAAACAGCCATGGCAGAGGGCCTGAGGGAGAGCCATTGGTGAAGGACGGCTGTTCACTGCATGGCAGCCAGGAAGTAGACCAGGAAGGAAGAATCAGGAATGGAGTTCTGCCCTCTCAGATAACACCCCTGTGACTCATCCCTCCACACAGTCTCCACCTTCCACAGCACGCAGTAGCATCCACGGATGAGTCAGATGGCGAACATAGCGCGCCATGATCAAAGCATTGCCAAGCACATGGCTCTTCCTTCCTTTCCTTTTTCTTTACATATCACAGCTCTTTCTCCTTCCCACCCTCTCACCCCCCACCCCACTTTCCCTTTCCCTCCTCACAAAGTCCATCTTACTTTCTCCCACATCTCTTACATTTTTTTATGGTTTGGTTTTCTCATATTACAGAAACCACACCAAACACATGAGACTTTTTAGGGCATTTTAGACTTGAACTATAACAGTATGTGAACTCTTGGTAAAACACTCTAGACATCTTCCAAATTCCAAGGAACAATTAAAGGAATGGGCCTCCAAGTGGGCTGAAACACCTCGCGTGCCACTCCGAGATGATTCTTTACAAGCAGACAGACATTGAGAACTACCATTGCTTTTTCTTTTCACCCTCTTCTCCACCCAAGATGATGAAATGAGGTCCGTTTCATGTCTAAGAACACTGTGCTACAACCAAAGCTAGTTATGTGGCCTCTCTGACATTAGTTTGAATTCTAGGAAGGATTATGAACTTGAAGTCTCTCGATCTCTTTGGCCCTCAGTTTCCTTATCAGTAAAATAGATGGTGTTGTGGAGACAGAGAAATATCACGATTCGTTAGTGCCTTATACATAACAAGCATGCAATGTATTTAAACATATATATATATATATATATATATATATATATATATATATATGTATTACACTAAATAAATCCACTCTCTTTTTGAGAGTTCCACATTCTTATCCTACTTCCTCAATAAAACCGTCACCCCCATGGGCACCTACAGACTACACTTGCCAATTCCTTCTGATATAATAAGATATTATCAGTATCACTTCCTTGAAAATTTAACTGTACCCCATCTTATAAGTGACAGCCTATTGCTCTAATGTTCTAATCCTGACCCAAGTAGGAGTAATAAGTGCTGCAACCCAATAGTCCCTGTGTTCAAGAATTATGGCCGAGCCCCACCCAGTGTCTTTATCTAGTGAGCAGATTTTCCTTCTGCCTTAGGCTGCTCCTTGGGTGTAGACTCAAATATCCAAACCTAGAATCCTGCCCTGAACCCAGCCTTCTTTTTGGCTTGAATCTGTCACTATCTACCACTAGTCTTCTCCTTCTAAAAGGTATAGGATTATCTCTGTTTCCTCACCCAACTGCTCAGTCATAGGGAAGGACTACACTGAAAATACACTAATCATCTAAAATCAAAATATATTGATTCAAGCTTCCCTGGGCTTCTGAACTCTCTTTCTCATCTACCATTCTCCAGATTGGACAACTCTTGATATAGATGCCTTACAACTTTTTGTACATGTATGCGATGCTAAGGACTGAGCCCAGGGCTTCATGCTGTGCTACAGCCTTACTCTATATTTTATTTTTTATTTTGAAACAATCTCACTAAGTTGCTAAATTGCCCAGGTGGGGCCTGACCTTGCTATCCTCCTGCCTCAACCTCTTAAAGTGCTGGGACTACAGGCCTGCACCACCAGGCCCGGCTTTTTAATTTTTATTGTCCTGACCTCTGATCCCAACACATGTAACATCCCCAAGAGCCCATGTGAGATCAAGCCCAGATTGCGACAAAGGATTGAGATCACACAGACCCTAGAGGACAAGCAACACATTTGTACTTTAACAGAGTGAAAAGCCCCTGAGGGTTGTGAAAAGGGAGGTGACACCACAAGACCTACCTTTTAGAAGACTGTCCCGAGTGTAGTGTGAACACGTCTGGACAATGTCTTTTTATTATAAACATCAATCTAGCTGGGAAAGGAAGGGAAAGCTTAGGGGTAGGACGCCCACGGAGGCTGAGGGGAAAGGACCCAAAGGAGGAAGACGACTGTGTAAATGTAAAGGAATAGAGGAATGTGCCACAGAGGTAGAATCAAAAGAATTCAATGGTGGTTTTAATATACCACAATGCAAGGAAAAGAAGAAAAGGTTAAATAAGTTTCTCAAGGTCAAACATCCCATGCATGTTTCTTACCTCATCAGACTGATCATTTCTCAATGACAGAAACTATCTCAAGCATTCTCATATATGCTTTGCTACCCAGAAAACAGGTGTTTAACTAATAAGCAGAGAATGAGTTCACCATGTTTCCTTTCACAAACCTTCCTAGAAGAAATTCTCTCACAGAGATCTAGAAGCTAAGCTGTTAGCCTTTTTTATTCCAGGTGCTCGTGTAAAGTAACTCTGACAAAGATTGTACAATGTCCCAGAAACAAGAAAAGCAATTCATCCGTCACTCTAGAGGGTGATCAGCTAATGGGGTTTTTTCTATTACTACTGGTGATCATTAGAATTATCCTGGATAGGTGTTAACTCAACTTACCTAAGTTAAAAAAGACTGAGATTGTATAATGCATAACTTCTAGCAATGGTCAAGACATAGTGCATATATCAAAGTCACCTGGAGAGATTTTTTAATTCCAGATGACCATATCCAGAGTATTTTATTCCTCTTTTGAATGATGCCCAAGAAATCACTTTGAGAAAGACTGCTTTAGAACAATGTTTCCAAAATGCTGGATGGCTATAAAAATCTCCCCCTCTGTAAATTGAAAATAAAGAATCCCTCCCTCTCTAAATTGAAAATAAAGAATCCCAAGCTCAAATTTAAGCCAAGAGAAACCCAGTCAGCAGACTGGTGCCTGTCTGTGACCTTGGAAGTACCAGAACTGCAGGACGGAAGAGCTGCAAGCAGGTGAGCAGGGGGAGAAGCTCTGCCCCCTGTCGTCAGGCTCCTATCAGGTTCTAATGTTCCTGCCGATTGACAGCTTCACTCCACTTCTTCCAATTGCTAGTCACCAATTCAAAGCTGTTCTCCAACAACCTACAGCAAAAGAGGTACTGCCCTAAGCCCTACACCCCAGCCCAGGGAGAATGGTCTTCAATTAAACCAGTCCCTGGTGTCACAAAGGTTGGAGCCCACTAATGTCATCTACCAATTTAATCAGAGTTCTGGTCCACTGTGTAATGGAGGTGCACAGAATCTACTTTTTTTTTTAAAGTTTTTAATGTAGTTTTTATAATCAGCTTTAAGAGGCAAAGGGTGTAACTCAATGATTAAATCACATGCTTATAATCAGCCTTAAAGCAACCTTCTAAAATAAGTACTATTGTTTTTCTTATTTTGCAGAAGGAAAAACAGAGGCTCAACAAGCTTTAGCTCCGACAAATATACTGTCTTTCCACTAGAAGGCTTGTGACATGCCGCAGACTCAGAATGCTTCAAAATACAAAATGTTTCTAATATAAAATACTAATTTATCCTACTATCTCTAGAATCTGGCATGCTACACACTGGGTGGATGGTTAGAACTAAGCCCTGTGAAATAATGGCATGTCCACATAAAACTTTAAAAAAAAATCCATCTAATAATAGACAAAAAAAAATCAGTTCAAACAAGGAGTGAGGTGGAGGGAAGCACAATAAAATCTTCATTTAAATAAATTGGCTGGATAATTAAATGAAAAGTCTCAGTTCAATAATTCTTAGTAAGTAGAGAAAAAAAAGAAACTCTTAACTCTGGTACAAGAAAAAGTATTTTACTATTTATAGCTGGTTTGACATTTATAATTACAAGATACTATCCAGATGTGAAAAACTTTAAAAATATCTTACCAATCACTTTAGTAGATATTTCAGTATTTTCAGAAAATGGCATATTATTGTATGCAGCATAGGTATTACAAATTCAAAGTGGTCTTAAAATTGTTCCTCCTGGAATATTTCACAGTCATGTTGACTTTTCAAAAAAACCATATAAATTTGTTCAACCACTCTGGAAAGCAGTATGGAGAACACTCAAAAGACTAGAAATAAATATTCCCTTTGATCCGGTGACACCCCTCCTGGGAATATATCCAAAAGAGGACAAAACAACCTACAACAGAGACATATATATATACCCATGTTCATAGCAGCACAACTAACAATAGCGAAAATATGGAAGTCACCAAAATACCCATCAACAGACCAGTGGATACACAAACTGTGATACTTATACACAGTGGAATACTACGCATCTGTAAGGTCCAACAGCGTGGAGGTTTTTACGGGCAAATGGAAGAAACCTGAGAACATCATGCTTAGTGAAGTGAGTCAGAAGCAGAAGGTGAAACATCAGATGGTCTCTCTGATATGAGAGACCCAGACCACAACCATCTCATGGAACTTCAGAAGAAAGACAGAGTGAAAGAGGGAGACAGGGTGGGGATGGAGGGAGGGAAGAGAGGGTAGGGGGAGGGACAAAAGGAGGTGGGAAAGCCCTTGTCACTTTGACAAGATATGTATGTGCACAAAATGCTCAACTCCATTGTAAACCTTAAATTTTGCACTTGTACATATCAATAAAACGGGGGCGGGGGGGGAACCATATTTAAATTATTTGATTGCAGCTGGGCCTAGAGGCACATGCTTTTAATCCCAGCACTCTGGAAGGGTGAGGTAAGAGGATTTCTAGTTCAAGCTCAGCCTGGACAACATAGCAACCCTATTAAAACTAAAAATTAAAAATGAGAAGGGGGTGGGGGTACAGCTTAGCACAAAAACCCTGGGTTCAATACCCAGTACTACCAAAAAAAGTTAAATTGATTGATTGTAAGATCCTGCACATAATAACAGTTAACATTTTAAGTACTCAGACATTTAATCCTCACAACAAATATTATGGGTAGCTACTATTATTTTTGTTATTTACAGATAAAGAAATATAGGCCAAGAGAGATACTTGTTTGTGATCTGCAAAGCTGGGTAAGTAGAAGAGTCAGGCACTAAAACCAAACCATTGCTGTCTAGGACTCTCAAGCTTAGCCATAACATTTTGCCAATCTTTATATTAAAATCATATATACCCTATATGTATATAATCTCATGTTACTTACTGGAAATGGTATCTGAAGTTGCTAGTTGTCTGCAGTAGTTAATAGAGGCAGACGGTTGATGAAACGAGGGAAACAGGGCCGAGAGAGTCAACAATGGTCTCCCAGAGGAGGAGATGCTCAACTTGGGCCAAGTCTATGCAGAGAAAGGAACAGGTGGCCACAGCAGTTATGGAGGGCAGAGAGCTAACGGCCAGCAATTTTTCAACAGCAGTCCTATAGGGAAAAACAAATGCTGCCAAGTCATTTTGGAAATGTTCTCGTTCAAAGGCTGCGTACAATTCTCTCCTTGGGAATCTGGCCAAAGGATCCCATGATAGGAAACCCAACAGATGTTGTTTGGTGCTGCAGGCCCACATTCCCCCTTTGAATTGCAAAACTGCAATGTAATTTGTAATCCCTGTCTCTCTCAACCAGAATGGAAGACGCTGTGGGTTCCTATAAAGCTGAGGGCTGAAGTTTCCAAACTCTCTGGGACCCCCATGCAGTGAGTGCTGCCCTTCCAGCCAAAGCCAGAGTTCTCATGCTCAAAGACCACAAAATGATCCCACCCAGATAACGCCAGCCCTGGTTGCTGAACTTTTTGAAAGCCCATCAACATAAGCAGAATGACATTTCCACAGTAATAACTGTTAGATCTCACTAGCTTTACAACACCAGGCATACAACATACCCAAACGAAAACAGCTGCTGAATGAAGAGTTAGATGAGGCCTTAAATAGGGCCATTTTGTATCAAAGTCCAGACTATGGTAAGACACATTACAGCAAGAATCTAGTAAGCCTTGGCATTTTCCTTCAAAGCTTATTCTAAATCCAATTTGACTGAAGAGGAGATAGTTGCACTAAATTTATAAATGCCATCCTCATTTCTTAACAGATGAACTCTGTTAATAAAGATTAGAAGACAGATTTCCCAAATACAAGATGGTCTCTAAAGTAACATTTATTGATTCTATCTACAGGTACATTTTGTTTTCTTTTAAAAAAAGCATTGTTATCCAAGATAATACACAGATATAGTTAAAAATAAAATGGGACATAGAGCTCATCTAAAAAAACTTTTTTTCAGTACTGGCAATTGAACCTAGGACTTTAGCACTTATCACTGATATATGTATATATAATGTGCGTGTGTGTGTGTGTGTGTGTGTGTGTGTGTGTGTGTGTGTGTGTGTATGAGAATGTACACTACCATGCCCAGTGGAAATTGTAAAATTACTTTTCTTCATACTGAAGCTGTATTTTATAGGCTACCTTCTTAGCTATTTTAAAGTTTAGTTATTTTCTATTTCAATGTAAAAATCTTTACTTCTTTTCTATTACCCTTCATCTATTCTTCATCTTTCTTCCAACACAGTCCTAATAACATTTTTTTGTTAAAATTATTAACCTTTGCTTACATTTTCAGGAATTTGTAGAGCCAAGAACTTTACAATGCTTATATTTCTTTTCCTGCACATACTTCCTGGAGTTTCTCATCATTTTTCTTTTCTTCACACAGTGAGCGTTTTACAGTAATCCTTCCTTTTAAGGAACACTGAGCCAGAACCACCGGGAAGCCTGCATTTTCCCAGAGACCTCCCTCCTGGGGTCAGCTGCCTCTCAGCAGCAAGCCAGGCTGCGCCTCTGACTCTCTGCGACCCTTAGTCCAGGAACCTTCTCAGGCTGCCCCTCAGCATCTCACACTTCCTCCCCATTCATCTGCATTTCACTTTGCTAGAACATATTCTCACGAAGCCCCACTGAAAAATAAAGGCCATACCAGAAGGTCACACCTAACGCTACCTAAAATGCACCAATCTCTCCCTTCACTGGAATAATAATTTGAACGCAAAATTCTTAGTTCATTTTGGCTCATGGTTTCGGTTCATGGTTGGAGGGTCCCAAGGCAGAAGCAGCATGGTGCAAGAGCAAGGCAAAAGAAAGCTAAGCATCCTGTGGTGGCCAGGACGCCGAGAAGAGAGAGGAGCCAGAGACGAGACCACACCATTCCAGCTCCACCTCCAACAAAAAGCCCCACCTCCTGATAGCACATTTAGCTACTGAACCCACCAATGAATGAGTCCACTGACGAGCACAGCAGCCCCATGATCCAGTTACCTTCCAGAAACAGGCAACTTTGGGAGGCAGTTTTCAATCTAAACCCTAACAGTCATTATATTCACTACGTGAATAACTTACAACTCAAAACTGTAAGCCAATGTGCCACCAAAGCCTAGAATACAGCAAAATATTCCTAGCTCTTCACTTTACAAAGTACATTCTAAATCTTCCCTCAAGGACCAGTAGGTGGCACTTTGTGCTCTGCTTGTAATCACTATTGACCTTTGGCCCAAACCATTGATAGAGTTCCTTCCGCTTCCTGTGGAAACTTGTAAGGAAAACTTGCAAGAAAAATGACTGTATTTTGGTGACTCATTCATTCAATATGTTTTGTTTTAATAGTAAGGAAGTGGACATCTTGTGACTGTTCACCACTAGTGGCATCCTTTCTGCTTTGCCCAACCAGGAAAGTAACTTCCAAAAATTGAACTAAATAGAACACAACTGTCTTAGTTTAGGGTTTCAGTTAAAAGCAGAGGATCATTCAAAGGATATTTTTTCCCTTGAAATAGGGTCGAATAAAACGAAGTCAAAAATTAAACATGCTTACTGAAAATAAATACTATAAAGTCTCACTCAGAAAGTTGCAAAAATTATTCTTTGAGTTTTGTAGAGATTGTGTTCTTACAAGTTACCCAAGTCAATATTTCATTGATCATGAAAAAAACCTTTTTGTTCTTATCTGAAAAGATTCTTAAAAGATTTGTCTTCAACTTTTTCCTGTTTGTCTCTCATTCATCCTTTAAAACCCAGTTCGTGCCCACTAGAAGAGCCATGGCTCCCAGCTGCAGTCCCAGCTACTCAAGAGGCAAGAGGATGGCAACTTTGAGCCCAGCCTTAGATCCTGTCTCAAAATGAAAAATTTCCAAAACGTTAGGGACATATCTCCGTGCAAGGTTCTAGGTTTAAATCCCAGTGCTGAAAAAAGAAATGGAGGAGGAGGAGGGAAGGGGCATTCATCCCTCTGGCAAAACTTCACCAAACCTCTCTCTCTCCTGAATTGAATTAGGAAGCTTCTTCAGTGCCCCTCATACGTCTTCTGTGGTTCAACTGGCTGTGAGTTATCCCCCTTTTAAGCACAGGGCTGGGCCACAATCCCGTCTATATCCTCTTTCTACTCTGCATGTTTCTACAGTGCTCACAGAAATACAGGGCACAAATAAATGTTCACAACAACTAAATGTTTATTATAAATGTTCACAAATGCTGGCTAAATGAAAATGGAAGGATGGTTTTATAATCTTTTTATGTGAAAAGAACCCAAGGATGAAAATACATATGAGACTTCCTCCATTTCCAATTCTGGACTCTGTGATTTCTGATCGAGTGTGTTAAGAACAGTGTACTTCTTTTTGAGAACTACAAAGGTGCAATCCCAGTTAGCAATAAAGGATCCAAGAAGAATACTAGGAATTCTGGGAGTGGGAGATTCTCCCATTGAATTTGCAACTCCTGGCGGGGCCATGGATTGGATAGGAGAATAAGTGACTGCCTACCGTGATTTTTAGTTTGGAAGGTGGCAAAGGACCCCTGGGGCAGCAGTGTGGTTTAAATCTAAAATGTCCCCCCAAAAGTCTTGTGTGTTTGCAAACTATTGGTCAGGGGTATCACACCCATCAGTGGGTTAATCCATCGATAATTTCACACGCTGTTAGGGAGGCGGGTCCGGAGGCAAGGGGTGGGACCTGAGGCCCTGAGTGAAAGGTACATTCTCCTCTTGGCTCCTCCCTTTTCTCTCTGTTTCCTGCTGCCAGAAGAGCATGTGAGAATCTCTTTTAAAAATAAAAATGAGTTCGATTATTTTGGACGTTTTCCTTAAATTCTTACCTAAAGTAACAAGTATCTTAATCGAGTGACATATATCTCCATAATAAGCAGCTCTATAAAACACTTCCAGTTTCTAGAATTTTCCACATGTACAACAGCACTGAAAGGTCAGGCATATTAATTGTCAACACAGGTATACAAGTTATCACCCACTAGCAGCTTCACAGGTGACATACGAATGCAGTTCCTTTGGACCTCAATAAATTATTTACTACTGGACTTAGTGTAGCTTTCTTAAAGGAAATGTATATAGAAATGAGAAATGGTACAGTGAATTATTTTTAAATATCTACGCAAATTAGCTGTACAAAAATGACAAATCAAAATACAAGGATTGATTATGCCACGAATGTCATTCAGATGAAAAATGCTGACACTAAGAGAAGACAATAGCCAGTCTTTCTCATTAACCTGAAAAAAAAGTAATCCCTGGTTTCAGTACTGAAAAGGCTGAAAATAACCCAGAAATATCTTCCCAAAAGAGCTGAACTTATACAGCAGTGATGCACGCACGCCCATGTTTGTGGCAACACAATTCATAACAGCTAAATCTTGGAAGCAGCCAGTATGTCCATTAACAGATGGATAGATAAAGGAGATGTGGTATATGTACACAATGGAGTACTGCTCTGTCACTAAAAAAAGATAAATTTGAGACATTTACAGGAGAATGGATGGACCTTGAAACCATTATGCTTAGTGAAATGAATCAGACACAGGAGGCTAAATATTGCATGGTTTCCCTCATATGAAGAGCCAAACTATTTTAAAAAGAGAGAGAGATGGAAAATAGATTTTATGGAGAGGTAAAGGAGAAGAGGGGAGTGAAGGGGTAGGAAGGGGGAAGGGAAGTAAAAACAACCAAGATGTGGTATGTGTACGCACCAATTCCTCGAGCAGGCTGTTATTACTATATATCACTAATATACACTAATAAAATATAATGTTGGCAATAAAAGAAAGAAAGAAGCCAGAAAAGCCCCTTGCACTGGAAAGCAGCCCAGCTTTCAGCCTCGTGCACTGGCTTCCAGGCAGCCTGACAGCAGCACAAGACAAGAACCAGAACTGGGCTGGGGGAGAGAATGAAGGATGTGAGTGGCCAGGGCTCCGCTTCTGTTTACACAGAACGTCCCTCCCCAGCTTCCTCTCAGCACTCTGTCTGGTATGAACCCATGAAGAGTAAAGCTGTGCAAAATAAAAACTCCTTGTTTGGTTTCAATCACATCTTCCCAAATAAGCTTATGTAGATTCAAATATGACTTCATTTCACTATTCTGTGCTTCTGGGAAGGGAACCAAGGGGGCTCTGCCGTCCCCCATCTGAGATGGGCACTGGTCCCTCGAAGGCAGTGAAACCTATGGGGTTTAGTTTTCCTATGTTTAGCTTTGTTTTGTTTGCTTTTAGTTTCTTTGTGGTAGTAGGGATGGAGCCCAGAAGCTTCACGCTGAGTAACATCCTCAGCCTATTTTTATTTTTGATTTTGAGACAAGGACTCTCCAAGTAGCTAAGTTGGACTTGAACTTGTGATCCTCCTACCTCTGCTTCCTATGTGCTAGATTCATGGGCCACCAGGCCCAGTGAAAGCTGCACTTTACTTACATGAGTCAGAAAGTCCTCACTTGGTACATGGGCTCAAGTCCTGGTATAGACATGGTCTTGGAATTGGACAGGTTGTTCTGAGTTTTGCTATCTCTAAAATAGAAATAACAGAAACACTCACTTTGACACATTTCCTTTTGAAGCACAGAAAGAAAAAAAGAGAAGAGCTTAGTTGGACTTGGTCATACGATTAATCAATGTAAAAAGGTAGGTATAGCCTGGACACAAAAGTCACAAAAGCCAAAGTTTGGTGAAGAAGGAATAGGAAAAAACCGCAGACTTAAGCTTTTTATTCTAAATGGATCATTTCGGGTATATGGTCCTGAATTTTTATTCTAAAAATCTTAAGCATTTGGGAGGCTGAGGAAAGACAAATTCAAATTTGAGTCCCATCTGCATAATTTAGCAAGACCCTATCTTTAAAAAAAAAAAAAAAGGCTAGGCTGGGCTGTAGCTCAGTAAGAAGGGCCTGGTTTCAATCCCTGGTATTGAAAAAAAAAAAAACTTTAGCTCCACCCCACAGTCACATCTACCACTCAAAGTGGACATACGTCATGTGCTTTGGTATCAACAACAGAACACTGAGCTCGCCAGAGGCTTCAGCCAACCAGAGATGGCTCAGGTGTGGTGCCAGCAGAAAACCGAGGCCATACTTAAGAGTACAGGTCTCCAGTACAAATGAATGTTTACAGGGTTAGAAGCCATTTCAGCGATGACTCTCGCTTTGTTTGAACGTTTATACCTTACTGGATCTCTAAGAATCCATCTCTTCTACTTCTTTACTTACCCTTTTCCTCCCAGTACCAACAATTTATCCCAACAAGTACCTTCTCTGTCCTTTTTGTTGTTCAAAGTGAAGTTACCTACAGTAAACTTCCCCAACTAAACTCAGAATCCTCTGTCAGCTCAGTTCACAATCGATTTCCGGGTCATCTGTACTTCTTCCAGGATCATTAAGCTGGAAGTAACATTGAATCACAATATAGGACATACTTTTATGGACAATTTCAGTTTCACTTGGAAGATTTTATTAGGCATCAGGTGCTGCCAAGGTCTTTATATAAATGGTCTCATTTTAATTTCCACAAATTCACATGGTAAATAGTTTGAAAATCTCCACTTTACAGATGAAAAGTCAAAGACACAAAGAAGAGAAGCCACATATCAACAGCTTCACATCTCAGAAGAGCAAGGCTAAGATTTGTGCTAGGTCTATTTCCTTGCAAAATTTATACCTTCAAACTGTAAAACATTGGGTCTAGGGCAGGGGGAGGGGCATAGCTTAGTGGCTGTGCAACAACACTGGGTTCAATTCCCCAGCAGCACATAAAAATTAGCCAGGTGTGGTGGCACATTCCTACAATCCCAGCACTGGAAAGATGAGGTAGGAGAATTGCTGGGGGGTTGAGCCTAGCCTGGGCTACATAGTGAGTTCAAGACCAGCCAGGGCTATAAAACAAGAACCTGTCTCAAAAAAAAATTGCATTTCATTAGTAAATGTTTTGTAATAGTGTTTAAAACTATTTTTATTGTAATATTCATTTGAAAATTATATTATTATATTTTAGAGAAGTATAGCTGTAGAATTTTTCATGCACTCCTATATTGAAAACAGGAATGATTCTTGTCATGACTCCCCTATTTTGCAACTGAGCCAGAGAAACAGAGAGAGGGCTAAGTCCACTTTCTTCCCTAAAACCATCTCACATTCTGATATAAGCAATCAGGTAATACTGAGACCATGCAAGTCAGTGGGCTCCAGGGCAAAACCAGCATTGCCGAAAGGACCTGGTAGATGAAAGCCACTCAGCCCGCTGCAACCAGGAAGCAGAGAGAGAAGGAAGGAGCCGGGGACAAAACACATTCTTCCAGATTGCGTCCCGCCTCCAGCCAGGACTCATGTCTTAGTTACTGTTTCGTTGCTGTGACTCAATACCCAACATCCACAAATTTGGGGAAGGAAAGGGTTATTTCTGCTCACAGTTTCAGAAGGCCACAGTCCATTCAGGGGCGGCTGGCAGCAATGGAAGTACATGGCAGAGGCAGAGGTGGAGGCAGCTCCTTATGAAATCACAAATAGGAAGGTTATATGACCTTAGGACTTGGGCAGTGTTATGATTTAAACCCAAAATGTTCCCGAAAGTCTTGTGTGTCACAGATGACTGAATCAGGGGGTAGGAGGACCTTTTGTGCATCAGTAGATTAATCCATTGGTGGTGATTTCATACATCTTTTATGTTGGGAGGTGAGGTCTAGTCAGAAAGGGCAGGTCACTGGCCACCCTCCATGCCTTGCGAAATAATATAAACCTCTCCTCCTCCAGGTTGTGGGTGTCAAACATTGGGTCCCAGCAACAGAAAGATGACTAAGACAGGCTGTTTCTCTCCTTGGTGGGACCTGAGGACACAATGCTGTCCACATGAAATACATCAATAATAACTCTTATCATCTCCAAGTGCTCTAGGTTTATACCAACACCCAGAGAGCAATTTAACGATAAATTATTCCCTTATGGAAGACTTTCTCCAAGCACTGTTTCAATTTATTTGTCACAAATATTAAGGAAATTGAAATGTCACCCCAGAACCTCTTTTTATCACTAATTTTCATTGTTGATGAAAGATGACGCATAAAACACGCAATATTGGCTGAAAATCAGCTGAAGTCACACAGAATAGTACCTCACCCATTCAGTAAAAACATATCCTTTAATAGATTATATAGATATAATAGTCCTAGTTACCAAAAGGGTTTGCATGTGTGTGTGTGTGTGTGTGTGTCTGTGTCTGTGTCTGTGTCTGTGTCTGTGTGTGTCCGTGTGCGTGTGTGTGTGTGTGCGCACGTGTGTGTTGCACTATTGGAAACTGATCCCAGAGCTTTCACACTGAGCTATATCTCCAGCTCATCTTTTATTTTTGATTTTGAGATGTGGTCTCGCTAAGTCACTAAATAGCCTATTCTGTGCTCAAATTTACAATCCTCCTTCCTCAGTCTCCCAGAATGCTAGGATTACAGGCCTGTACCACCAGGCCCAAGTCCAGGTTGTCAAGGTTCTCTGACACTCTATAATATAGAACCTATGCAATAGTGTAGTTTCATAGAAAGATACTTGAGATTTGCCCTGGTTTGTGGCATAGATTGCTTAGAACCTTGGAATATCATAAGACATAATGACAGGCACTCCTGTGTCCTAATGAGACAACTCTGGGCAGGATCCTAGCCACCTTCAGGATCCAGCTTAGGTTCCGAAAGACAAAGACATGAATGGAAATCTCTGGAAACCTAACCAGGTATGATGGCACACTCTTGTGATTCTGCCACATGTATAATAGGGAGGCTGAGGCAGAAGGATCTTAAGTTTGACCCCAAACAGGCAACTTAGAGATGTAGTGAGACTGTGTCTTTAAAAAATATTTTTTGAAATAAAATAGGGCTTGAAGATACAGCTCTGCACACAGTGCACACAGGCTTTGTGTTCAGTCCCCAGTGGTGAGGGCTTGGGAAGAGGCTAGAAATGTCATCTCCATGTTTCATCCCCCAGTGAGGAGAGTAGAGGTGGAAAGATTGAGGTTGTTACCAAATGTCAGTGATTCAGTCAGTCACGCTTATGCCGATGGCCCATGACGTAATGGCTACATTCAATGATCCTTTTGATGTTACAGTGGTACAGAAGGTACAGAACCATAAACCTACCCAATCATTCTGTTTTTCATTTTCAGAATAATATTCCACAAATTACACGCACTTTATTATAAAATATGCTTTGTATTGGATGGTTTTCCCAAACTGTAGCCTGGTGAAAGTGATCTGAGCATGGTCAAGGCAGAGGCCAAGCTATGACGGCAGTAGGTTAGGTGTATTAAATGCACTTTCAGTTAACAGTATTTTCAGCTTTCAGTGGAGTTCATGGGATGCAAAACCACTATAAATCCAGAGCACCAGCTTAATGAGTCTCTACAAAACCTCTTAAGCAGGGCATGGTGAGGCGTGTCTATGAGCCCAGCACACACATGGGGAGGTTGTGGCAGGAGGATTACAAATTTCAGCCCAGCCTGGGCAACTCAGCAACTTTGTAAGACTCTATCTTGAAACAGAAAATAAAGATGGCCTGGGGGTATAGCCTTAGTGCAAAGGCCCTGAGCTCAACCTTTAGCATCATTCAGACACACATGTGTACATACACATACATATACACAAGCCGAGAAAAGGAAAGAAAAGAAAAGAGAGGAGAAAAAAGAAAAAAAAGGGAAGGGAAGCACTGTCTTACTTTCTTGTCACTGTGACTCAATACCAGACATCCACAACTTAAGGAGGAAAGATTTATTGTGGCTTACAGTTTCAGAAGGTCTCGTGCCATTCATTAAGTGGGCAGCTGGAAAAATGCTGACATCACACTGTGGGGTTGCAGCTAGAGCTGAAACCAGAGTTCCTGGGGCAGAGATCCTTACAACATGATGGAACAGAGAGAGACTGGGAGGAAGGCAGAGCTAGCACATGACTGTCCAGGTCAAGCCCAAGCATCCACCCCTTCTGGCCAGGCTGCACCTCCCAACCCTACACAGTATCCATAGGAACCTGAGGCTTTTGGGGGACACTCCAGATCCAAAACATGACAAGCACTCACAAACAACAGGTTTCACAGAGCTTCTACAGCCTGGTGACACATCAAGACACTGGGAGGCCGACACTCAGGTGAGACACGTCTGCACATTTCATCCTCCCCAGCCTCCCATACCTTCTCCCCTGTGCACCTCTTCCATTTGACTGTTCTAAGCTCTGTGCTCTATAATACATCGGTAGTAGCTGATAAAACTTCCCACCCCCGAGGCCTGGGAGCCATTCTGGCTGATTATGAAACCTGAGGAGGGGACCAGGTCAGGCTCCAATTTGCAGCTGGTCAACAGAAAGTACAGATAGGCCCGGATTTGTGATTGGTCTCTGAGATAGGCAAGGGCCTGATGAGACTACAGCCCTTAACTTGTGGGATCTGACACTGAGTCCAGGGAGACTGTGTTAGAATTGAGCTGAACTGTTAGACACTCAATCTGCATTCAGAATACCAGAGAATCGAGACCTCAGAAGTGCTGTTAGCAAAAATAGCCCAGTTGGCGAGAAGGAATAACCACGTTTAATACTTTGGACCATAAAACTGAAGCTATTTGAAGTTGTATGTTCACACAAAACTTATAATGAATGTTAATGGCGCCTTTATTTGTAACAGCAACATACATGAAATTCAAATGTCTTTCAATGGGCAAATGGTTAAAAAAGAACTTCTGACATTTGTAAGTGCATACTATTCAGTAATAAAAAGAATGAACCGCTGACACGTAGAACAATCTAGGACGCCCTCAAGCGCATCGTGCTGAGTGAAAAGGAATGCTGTTTGCAAAGGCTGCATTCAGCAGGAGTCCCTGAAGGCGATGTTCTTGAAACGACACCATGACAGTGATGGAGAGCAGCTGAGTGGCTGCCAGGTGACAGGAGCGTAGGCGGGGTGAGTAGGAAGGTGAGTAGGAAGGGAGAGTTTTGTGGTGATGGAACCAGTCTGTGTCTTATTTGCAGTGGTGGTTACAGGAGTCTGTATGTTAGATTGTATTGCACCCAAGTAGACATACATACGTGAACAGACATGGTGAACGTTGGTAACAGCTAAATGAAGTCAGGGCTGGGGATGTGGCTCAGTGATGAGAGCACCTGCGCTTGCATAGGAAGTGTGAGGCCCCGGGTTTGATCCCCCAGCACTACATAATAGCCAAGCACGGTGGCACATGCCTGTAATCCCAGTACTTGGGAGGGTAAAGCAAGAGGATTTCCTTTAGTGCAAGGGCAGGCTGGGCTATATTGTGAGTTCAGAACTAGCCCGAACTATAGAGTGAGACTTAGTAAAAAAATATATATATAGCTAAATAAAGTCATAATGTAATATAAGATGTCAATATGTATGTTAGTTTAATGCCATTATAACAAAATATGACAACCTGGGTAATTTATAAAGAACAGAAATTGAGGGCTGGAGGAATAGCACAGCAGTTAGAGTGCTGGCCCAGCAAGCCAAAGACCCTGGCTTTGATTTCCCAGGACCACATAAATAGGGCATGGTGGGGCACACCTGTAATCCTAGGACTCAGGCAGCTGAAGCAGGGTAACTACCATGAGTTCGAGGCCAGCCTGGGATACATAGTGAGTTCAGAACCAGACTCTGTCTCCTTTGAAAAAAAACACACCCCAAAACAGAAATTTATTTCTTGCAGTTCTGAAGTTCTGGGAGGTGCAAGATCAAGGCATCAGCAGATCTGGTGTCTGATAAGAGCTGCTCTCTCTGCCTTCTCAGGGGTACCTAGTGCTACATCCCTTATTCCCACAGGCAGAAGACAGTGCTCCCTTCAAACTAGAGACCATGTAAGAGGACCTACTGGGGGCCCTGCCCTCACCACCCAACCATCTCCTAGAGGTTACACCACTTAACACTGTTGCACAGGAAATAAAATTTTCAGTATTAATTTTGAGAGAGGCACCAACATTCCAACCATCGCACCAAAGAATCTGAGAAAGGATTTGTGAAGCTCTTTGTATTATTTTGGAACTTCTCATGAGTTAGTAATTATTGTGAAATACAAAGTTTTAAAAATGGTTAGTCTAGGCCTGGTGGCACAGGCCTGTAATCTCAGCCCTCTGGGTGAGCAAGGCAGGAGCATCACAAGTTCAAGCCCAACCTGGGTGACTTAGCAAGACTCTGTCTCAAAATCGAAAATAACAATGCTCTTGAGGTACAGCTCAAGGTGAAGGCCCTAGGGCTGGATCTCCAATAACACAAAATAAATAATTAGTTGATTAATAGTTTAAAGAGATTTCAGAGAGTTCAAGTTTTATCTTTATTTTGTTGTTAATATTTACTTTGAATTTAACTCCTATTTGAGATAAAAAGGGATTTTTACCATGAGCCATGCGGAAATGGCTCTTTCCATTAACTACTTTTGATCTCACCTTAATTTGAACTAAAAATAGTATTCTGCCTTTCATTGACTTTTTAAATCCATTTTATAAGGCATTGGTGAATATTTAATTTTACTAACATTTTAAAGAGAAGAATTGTGCATTAGTCAGCTGTCCCACTGCTGGGGCCCAATACCTGATATCCCCAGCTTAAAAGATGAGAGGTTTAATTTGGTTTTCACAGCTTCGGGGGGACTCAGTCCACGGTTCGCTGGTTTTGAAGCAGAAACATTATGATAGAAGGATGTGGGGCTGCAACACTGCTTAATCTAAGGTGGCCAGGAAGAACAGCAAGGGATCAGTGCTAGAGAGGAAGGAGTGAGGTCCCAGATACAGTACCCAAGGTCACCTGCATGGTCCACCAGACACACCTAGAAGTGTGCTCCAGCAGTCCACTAGTATATGGCAGTTTCACTAAGACACACACATGTATGCAACGCACGCACACACATCTCCTCAAGCCAGCACTGTCTGCTGTTCCCACTTGCTCAGACCCTCTCTTACATCATGAGCATTGTCTACCTTTGACCCAATACAAATAAGTAATCTTAGGGTTGCTTGTTTTTCCACAAGAAGTCAATATATAATTGTGAATATTGTGATTTCTGTACCACTTTAAAATTTATAATTTTATTAAAAATTGAGTTGGTGGGAGGATAACTTTATGCACAGAACCATTAACCAACTCACCGACTGTGCCTCTCAGGCTCTACTTACCTCCCAGTAGCAGGAGTCCCAACACATCCCTTGTCACGACGTAAGAGACGTCATCTCTTCTGCCTCAGTTCTGATAAAGTGTTCTTTGGGCACCGGCTCTGCTGTCTCATAGACTACTTCAATCAGTCCTGGAATAGAGAAAACCCCATTTTTCTCCATCTTAGATCACATATAATTCAGATCCAACTTATTAGTATGTCAATTTAATTTGATACAAAGTAGCAAATTCATAATCTTTAACATTAAGTCTCAAAGTGCTTTTAGAGCTGATGTATCTATTCAGAGTGAAAGCTATTATGTTACTACATTAAACTTAAAAATAATTGAGTATAAAGACATTCTACATTGGAAAAAGTAGCAATATTGACTGGATAATGTAGGCTGCTAGACAGCTTGATTCGTTTGTCCAAAGCCACCTGTTTTTGTGAGCCATGTTCTCGGATTCTCGTGGTTGCTATGGGAACAACTGTTTTCTGAGCTTCCTCGTATTATCTGATAAAAGCTGGTTATTATCACCTCTTCTAACTCTCTTTATGGTGAAATCACCTTATTAGCTTGCAAGTGTTTACACTACAGAAATTCACCATCCCACAAACTGGCCCAGCTTTGCCCCTTCCTACCTCGAGAGACATCAGCAGCACACTTAGCGTGCCATCGGACTCCACTTGGCTGTGGTCACTAACACAGACGTGGGCACCTGACTCCAGCAGAACCAGTACATCTTTCTCCTGGAATTTCAGAAGTCAGAAGTGAGAATAGAGAATTTTTGTACTAATGGGCTAGGAGAGCAATCAGAAAATCTTGCAGAGATGTTGCAGAGAAATGAGGAATGCTCATTGCTATTTAGATGAGAGAACCAGGGAGAGCAAACATAGGAAAAGAGAAAGAAAAACAAAATTATGTAGAGGTGACATAACAAATAAATGTGAGACGATTCAGGAATACAGAAGCACCTCTTGCCTATTCCTGAAAAGCACCTGCATTTCTATTCATAGGTTCTACCAGACATTCGATTTCACTACAAAATATGCTGCTCTATGCTTATTCAATTTAAATAAGATGTCTTCTCTTTGTAGTGTAAGAGTCTAATTTAATATATAGGTCCTCAGATATTTGCTAATTTAATTATTTTTTAAAAAAACTCTTAAAGCCTTTTGTGCTTGAAAAGATTCCTCCATGCCCTGGAGGCAGTGGTGTACTTCTATTGGATATTTTATTTTAATGCTATTTCTATGAATTAGATTGACTTGGTTGCTTTTTTGTTGCTGGGATATAGTACCCAACACCCACAACTTGGGAGAGAAAAGATTTATTTCACCTCACAGTTTTTTCAGGAGTTTTCAGTCCACCCAGAGTTGGCTAGCAATGGAAGAAGGGTCTGGCAGAGGGCCTAGCTGGAGAAAAGCAGCTTACCCCATGGCAGACAGGAAGCAGAGTGCAAGAGGAAGGCCAGAGCTACAGCATGTCCTTCCAGGTCACAGCCCAGTGCTCCTCCCCTTCCAGGTCAAGTCCCAACCACGTATCCTTTCTGACCAGGCCCCACCTCTTAACAGCACAGAAAATCAAAGGATTAAACTCATGATTGTATCATCTTCCAAACATGAGGCTTTTGGGGGACACTCCAGATACAAGCCTTAACACAGATATATGTACTCCTACATTTCTGTACTCTGGTGTATGTTTCTTTGTACAAAATAAACAACAAACTCAACAAGCTTTCTACTCAACAAACTTTCTGACATTAGCAAATATTTTTAAATTTCTGAAATTTAAACATTCTTTTATGCTTGGAGTTTTATTCCTCTGTATTATAAATATGCCACCTAGATTACTAAAAGAAGGAATAACTTTCATAGCCCTTTCTCTCAGCTCCCGAGTACTATTGAAGCCAGGCCCGGTGGCATAGGCCTGTAATATCAGAATCTGGGAGAGTGAGGCAGGAGAATCACAAGTTTGAGCCCAGCCTCCATAACCTAGTAAGACCTTGGCTCAAATCAAAAATAAAACAGGGCTAAGAATACAGCTCAGTGTGAAGGCCATGGATGCATGCTGTTCTTAATTCAACCTAAGACAAGCCTGCAGGGAACAGTTTAGCAGGTTGTGCCTGAACAAGGTTATCCAGTCCAGAGTGGAGGGACCAGCCATGGGGTGAGAGCTTGAACTCTGCAACTCTGACACAGGCCTAGCGACCTTTCTGACTCCGCAGAGAGAAAACGTACTCCTGCGATTCATGTGCCATTCTTTATAGCACATTCATTTGCTAACTTTCTTTTGTCCCTTATGACATAGTAAAATTTCTTGACATTGAAAACCTGCACTTTACATTCCTCCCAAGTGTCTAGACCTAATAACAGATAACTTGATTATTGAATAACTGATAAAATGTTTATGATAATCAGCAGGCCAGGGCACATCAAAGCAGCACTAACCCTTAGTCATGTTACATTTTGATTTGTATGTAAGGTTCACTTTCAAAACAATTGAAAAAAGCTCTGTACTACAGCAGCATTCCCCTGCTAAAACTCTCAGCTAAGTAGGTTATGGAAATGGCACAGGCAATATCCAACTCACCAGAGGCAAGAAGCCATAGGTTAACTCCACGCGGTGGCAAACGTGATTACTTATTTGATGAAACATACAGCACCGTACCTTTTGAATACGTAAGCAGCAATGTCAGAGGAATAAATGCTTTGATCCGATTGTCAATGCAGGGTTAGAGTAAATCAAAGGGAAGAACAACAAACTGCAAATGGAACCAAATTAATTCCACAAATTTTGCCTCAAATCCCAGCATTCAAGGATGCTCTATGAAATTGGATGATTAGAGCTATTGTTCTAGACACAGAGACTTAATCCAGTTTGGTATGAGGGCACTACTGAGGTCTTTCTCCCTGAGACTATAGGCTATAACTCAATCTGGTAAGTACTAAGAAGCAAGGTGCCAATCTGTGGCCTTTATTCAAACCAAAGCATGATGATTTAGCTCCAAACAGGATACTGTTGGAGCTATATCATCAGTTACCTCCGGAGACCATATTTTGCTATCTCACCTGACCTGTTTAATGTCCTTGGTGCCAGCTTCCTGATAAAATTTTTGTATACATCAGTTTTGTTCCTCATGATATAGTAAAACTATATAGATAGTTCCAGATGCTTGATCTTCAGTTGAGAATGGCAGGATTTAATACCAAGATTTAAGAAAGATTAGTCATTGGCCACAATGACATGTGAATAGATACCAACTCCCCCTCTGTAGCTTGGCCAAAATGCCAATGCTGGTTACTTGCAACCTATTGCGATAATCAGAATTTTACATGATTGCCAGTGAACTCTACTCCTTATTGACAAGATTGCCCAGGAAAGGAGCTCAGTATTCCCAAGTGACTTTATTTAACTTCCATGATCTAAGTTGAAGACTCACCTTGAACCCAAATGCACAAACCTAATTACCTAGTGTATATCTTTTTAAAAATCCATTGAAAAATCCAGGGTCCCTACAGTTGTATCAAAGTTAATTCCAACAAATTTAAAACAAATAAGCATGTAAAACAAAAAAAAAAAAATGTTCTAAATAGAAATGACAATTTCTTACAGGGGCCTTAGCCAGAGTTTATGCTCAACTCTTTGGCACATGCCAGTTGGACACAAGAAGTAATTAATAGCCCATGGAGACCTGTGAAAGAGGTGGCCCAAATCTGTGTTAGCCTCTCTTTCCTCCAGCAATCTTCTGATACCACCCACACATTTCTACAGTTTATCCTTTACCAAGATGCTTGGAATGTGGTACTTTATTCCTCCTCAGACATCAAACGAATCAATAAGTAATCTAAATCACATGAAGATATTGCCAATGAAGACTTCTTATCTTCTGTTCTCTGGTAGCCTCCTCTCTTAGTTATTTCTTGCTCTTGGGACAAAATCCTCGCCATTCACAATTTAAGGGAGGAGAGGCTTATTTTAGCTCACAGTTTCATGAAGTGTCAGCCACAGCAGGAAGGGTCTAGAGGAGACAGCAGCTCAGTACATCACAAGAAGAATCCAAGTTTGGAGAAAAGTCCAGTCAAGAGTGTGTCCTTCCACGCCACACCCTCAGTGATCCATCACACCCTGAGTAAGCTGCTCCTCCCAACCTGACCCCTCACCACCTAAAAGGAAGTGAAATTCATAAATAATTCAACATCCAAATACGTGAGGCTTTTGGGAAACATCCCAGACCCAAAACACAGCATGCTATTTCAGGGCTGGTGATGATTCAGCCCCTCATGCCATGTCTGTCCCAGGATTTCTGTTTCTCAACACTTACCCTGCTTGTTTATTTACTGCCTTCTTGCATTGAGTTTTGAAATCAAGGACTTTCTCATTATTCCTAACAAACATAAAAATACCCTAAGTGTAACACGCTCTCAAATAATATTGTAAATGTGTGAGCCTTCATAGATTTGACACAAGATCTCACTATGCAGCCCAGGTTTGCTTCAAGCTTATATGCATCCTGCCTCCGCCTCTTAATTGTTCCTAGGATTACAAGCGTGTGCTTAATTTTAATTTTTTTGATATTACTTTGCAGTACTAATCTTCCAATTCCAACTCCACTAACCGTACTTTACAATGCCACGTCTATAAAGGAATAGGCCATGTGGTGGGAAAAATAAAGATCTCCTAAACCAGATATTAGAAAAAAATTAGTATGAAATTCTAAAAGATAAAAACTCATTTTCAAAGATACAGCCACGTTTGCAGCTGATGGCAGGCCAGGGACTATGGTGTGCTGGAGCTTATAGTAAGCAGTTTTTTGAACAGCATGGGATTAAAAATCATAAAAGTACATGTCCCCACATGGATTGAATGCATGCCCTATAGAATGGGTGTCCAACCTTTGGCCTGCAAAAATAATTGTGTGAAGAAGAATTGATCTGAGCTGCATTTAAAAAAAAATCTAGTAGAGTTAATGTACATAAGTAACCAAACCTCCTGTTTATAATTTTATTATAATATTTAAGCCAGGCATGGTGCTACATAATAGTACTCTGAAAACCAGAGGCAGAAGGACTACAAGTTCAAGCCTAGCCTAGGCAACTTAGCCACCAAGTGAAACCCTGTCTCAAATTTTCAAATAAATAAATATGAAAATAAATGAGGAGGGTTAGAGATTTAGCTTAGTTGAAAGGCCCTGGGTCTAACCCTCAATACTGCAAAAATAAATGAGAAATATATAGACAATAAAATAAGCATAAAACTAGTGCAATAGTTGGCTTTGTTTTGTGAAATTTACATATTTTTTTAAAAACCTCATGATGTTTTAAGAAAGTCTACGAATTTGTAGTAGGCCACATCGTCCTCAGCTGGAGGGAGCCTCTGGGCAGCGAGCTGGACAAGCCTGCCCTAAGCGTTTCTATGGCTGAAAATACAGTTTGCACTCACCCAAGCTCCCATGTGGCCTCTGCTAATACGACCTCCTTCCTGAGTCCTTGCTGCTATAATTCAAGAGAGTAAATGTCACAAGACAGGAGCCATTTCTAAACTCCAGAATCTATATTCATGACCTTCTGTTCAGAGCAACAAAAATTTAATACTGGTAGATGATACACATTGGTGGTCAGGTGGAAAATGTCGTGCATACCAGGACGTACAAAACTTATTTGGATAGAAGCTGACATTTCACACCATTTAAAAGCTCAGACTTGTTTACTATAATCTCCTAATTTGTAAAAATCTAATTTTATTCTAATCCATAAGGCTGCTAAATGTGGGGCTATAAAACTCAGTCTTTAGCACATTCAGGAATTTTATTGACGTCAACAATGTTGGCCTAAGATCAGTTCAATAAACATAGACGTACAAAGCTAACTTACAAAATTTAAATCATTAAAGTAATTGGATAAGGATCAACATTTCTGGAGGGATTCCATATTGATTTCATTTTACCTACAACAAGTTTTAGAGGAAGCCAGCATCAAAGGTAAATCTCTACTGGATAGCAACTACAGTTTTCTGCAGAGGTCATGGCAAGGCCCTTGGAGCCAACTGTTGGTCTTTTCCTACAAGCATAAAATTGACACAAGAGCCCAGGAAACACCACATTTGCAAGATGTTCTTTTATTCCCCACTTTCAGGGATTATCTTCCTGTTAAAGTGAGTGCCCACGTGTCTTTCTGGGGCTCTTCTCTCTCTTCTGGGACAATGAAGATGTCTGAGACCCATACAGAATGAAATGGAAGATAAACTATTTCCAACAAAGTTTTAATGACTGGCTTGAGCAGTAGGCTGGCCCTCTTTCACAAATGCTGTAGAGGCCTCTGAGTTCTTAGATGGTTGAAATCCAGCAAACATTTTTTCCCTTTGGCCTAGAGAAAGCCCTGGGTTACTATTTTTAGATCAACATTCTTTGTCTTTCCACCGTTGAGTTGGTAAAGGGTGGGGTCTTACTGACTTTTTAGATGCCTTCAAAGCATCTTTCCTATAGTCCTGATTGTAAGGACTTGGCTTTAAAAAAAAAAAAATACTAATCTTTTTAACCTCCCTGTGCTCTTCAGCCCTACTTCTTCAGGCCTTTCAGTCTGACAAAACTGAGAAAATTTTGCACCCTTTTTCTCTGCCATTTTTTCCTTCCTCTTGCCATGGAGTTGGCTAAAAGCCTCAAGCAGTACCCTAATGGCAGCATGCACACTATATTGCCTCAAGATTTCCTCTGCCAGATTAAGTCCACGACTACATTTTAAAATCCTCTTTAAACAATCTCAATTCTATGAAATATAGAGATGGCTCAGCTCGAGATGAGACATAAAATCCGTCCTAATGGTTCCCAAGGTCATGCCTTGAGGCCCACCTTGACTTTCACACCACGCCAGATTGCATCACGAGGTTGCCCCAACTATCCCCAGGGGTTTGACTACATTCATGATTTGCCCCAACTTTTTTAGAAAAATAAGCATTAGCACCTTATTATTTTTATGTGTAACAGAAAAGAAGTTTTCTCTAATACTTCATTTACTTTAACACCATAGAGTTAAATCAAAAGTCAGAAAAGACGAGCGAGAGAGAGAAGGGCTTCAGATTGCTGCGTGGAATATTTATTTCATTTTTTATGCAGCCAAGTTTCTACTTTTCAATGTATATTTAGAGAAATACATTTTCAAAATGTTCTTCAAACTGGCCCCAAATTTGTATCATACAATCTAGAGGTGAAATGTTGGTAAGTAATATTGAGTTACCCATAACCTAGAAACATATACATCACTGCACATCTTTAGTATGGTTTTTGTGAATCTTTTAAAAGAGATAAAAAGAGAAGAAGTAAGAAAAGACAGGATGATCCCTGGGTCCTTTGTGCAGTATCAGGCCTCACGTCAGTCCTAGCACTGCTTGCAGTCGGGTCCAGAAGCCTGTTTCAACTTTCTTGTTTTCTTCCCCCAGTGGTGAATCCCTGACAGAACTTAACCCAACCTGTTTTAGGCTTCTGCAGACCAAGTTTCCTAGGGGACCTGCTTTAATCTTCAACCAAATGGCACCCACGGTCAAGCCTAAGCCTGCTTTAATTTCTCTCAAGGTCAGACCACATACACACCTCAATATCTCCTGCAGTCAATTTCCTTAGGGAACCGGCCCCAACAGTCAACCTAATGTCAAACTTAGGCCCAACCCAACTGGCCCAGAATCAAACCGAGGGCTGCCTCACCCTTTTCTCCCAGTAAAGTACAGCCAGCCCTAGCTTTTCTTGGCTCAGTCCCTAGGCCTACTCATACCTGAGGTCAAACTTAGGTCCACTCAATCTTCTATCATGACTTATCCAGGGGTCACTACTAGTTATATAGAGGTCTTTTTCCAGGGCCAGGCATCATTGGCAAATCCTGTTGCTGTTATAAGCAAGAAATTCAGGCATTTTTATCCTTGATAAACAGCTACTTTCAGGTTCTTAGTCCTCAAAGTATGCACACTTGCCCTGTAGACCAGAAGGGCATAAACAAATGATGCACATCAGCTCAAAGTGGTCTTTTTTAATATTCAAGAACCTATAACATATATAAATAACTCCAAAGGGCTTACAAAGTTTGAAGATGCCATTTATCAATTATAAAGCACATATTGTTTTAAGTGAAGATAAAATTGGTCTAAATTTATCAGAAGCCATAAACTCACACAAGTTGGAGGGAGCAGGCTGACACTAAAGAAGTGACTCAGACCCAACATCTCAGCACAACGGC
This sequence comes from Ctenodactylus gundi, assembly GCA_004027205.1. Lineage (NCBI taxonomy): Eukaryota > Metazoa > Chordata > Mammalia > Rodentia > Ctenodactylidae > Ctenodactylus > Ctenodactylus gundi. The sequence goes on from PVKB01002314.1 coordinate 274,768, forward strand.
TGTTGCAAAGAGGCAGCTCTTCAACCAAGGAATACCAGCTGAAATGACCCAGGAGTCACTGCTAGGGGCCAGGTGTCACCCACTTCCCCTCTTGACTTTGCTCACCCTCAGGATGAGGAAGGTGTGTGGTAGAAGCCCAACCTTAGGCACCAGGGAAGGAAACCCACAAGATCCTTCTACAGAGCTGTCTCACCTCTGCCTGGGAGAAGAGCGCAAGTGAGGGACTTGGGTCACGCGGTCACCAGCAGCTGGATTAGAATCGAGTTTTCTGGTCTACCGGGAGGCAGACGCCTTCCTTTCCTGCCCCAGCCTATCAGTGTGGACTTTTAACATCTTGCAATAGGAAGTCTTTTCAGATAGTTTACTCCTCATATGTCACTGGAATACTCAGTATGTGCAAAACTATAGCTTTTTTTTTTTTTTTTTTTTTTTTGAGACAGGGTCTTGCTCTCTAGCCCAGGCTGATCCTGAACTTACTGTGAAGCACAGGCTGCCCTTGACCTCATAGCAATCCTCCTGCCTCAGGCTCCTGAGTGCTGGGATTACAGGCGTGCACCACCACACCCAGCTTAGGTGGTGCTGGGGAATCAAACTCAGGTACTTGGCATTTGACCTAGTGCTTACTAGGCAAGCACTTTAACCACTGAACCATTCTTCCAGCTCCAGTACGTGTAAAATTAAATCACTGTAAACTAAACATTACAAATAGTAGATGTGCTGACCATGAATTTCAACTAAAAATTATGTTAACAACGTGAAAAGAAAACTTGGCCTCTATGCAGCCTATTGAAAAAGCATGGCTTAGTTATTTTCCAACCATTAGAGCCAAAAAAAAATAAAAATAAAAAGATAAAGGACAAGACAAGATGTATCCTTGGAAGGACAGGACTCTGTGGACAGAGCAAATATCTTCAGTCAGAGATGTTAGTAGGACTTGTCACTCTCCATTACCTGGGTGTGTTTGTGTATGTGGGTTTCAAGATCTGTGACAATGTAATTCTGCTTTTATTTCTCCTTTGGAAGTGAGCATTCTTTCCCTCCCCTGCCTCTTCTCTTCTTTGAGGCAGTACCCTCTCAAAGCTTGTGAATGCAGTGAGTGCGGGGAACACTGGAACCTGATTTGGAAAGGGGTGTCATGACATCTTCCCACTTCTCTACAAATCCTCTCCCCACCCTCCCATATTAATATGTGTTTTTCAAGGAGACTAAGGCAGAAGGATTGCATATTTGAGACCAGTCTAGGCATTTAGCAAGATCTTGTCTCAAAAATAAAATTTAAAAAGGTTGGGGATTGGGGGTGGGAGAAGTTGTGGCCAGAGGACACAGCAGTTAAAGTGCTTGCTTTGCAGAAGCAAGGCCCTGAGTTCAATTCCTGAGCACCATATAAAGTCAGGCATGGTGGCACATGCTGGTAAACCCAGCACTTGGGAGGCTGAGGCAAGAGAATTACCATGAGTCCAAGGCCAACACAGGCACCATAGTAAGTTCAAGACCTGGGCTACAGAGCAAGACCGTGTCTCAAAAAAAAAAAAAAAAAAAAAAAGACTGAGAATGTAGCTCAGATAAGTGAAGGCCATGGATTTGATTCTCGGCACCATATAGACACACACACACACACACACACACAGAGCAATCCATATAAACAGACAAAAACCCAAACTCTGGGGCATAATTGTGCATACCTCTAATCCCTGGGGGCCTGGGCTCCCCACACAAAGCATTATTCCTTCAGCACAGGAGCCCTTGTCGTATGTTCTAGGTGTAAGGCCTGAATCAAAAGTATTGATGTTCATTTTACAAATTTGTTTCTTTCCATCTCCATTCTCTTCCCTATGATGAAAAGTCTTAGCAGCTGCTTTTAGTAAATCCATCTTTTGAAGTTTTCTATAGATGTCTGGAGCAGCCTAGGTTATAAATTTACCTTTCAGCAAAAGTTGCCTAGAGGGTCATCTGGTTGTACACTGATGGTTACACTTTCCCGTGGCCCTTTTGAGCAAAAATCTCTAGGACTTTCTCGACTGATTATAGGGATAGAGTTAAGGGCTGCCGAGGTGAAAGGGTTTAGTTTATAAGTCTGGTACAGTTTGGAATTTCCCCAAAGTATGTTAAAATTTTGTATATATAATACCTCAGCCCACTCTCCCTTTTGTATACAAAATAGTTTTAACTCTAAAATAGTATTATAGTTAATGCTGCCCCCTGCTGGACATGCCCACAATAAAAAAATAAGAATTTCCTTTTTTAAATTTCTGAGGATGAACTTGTCCCAGTTTTTAAGGATGCATTCCAAAGGAGTATGTGCAGTATTTGTGGTTCCACACCGTCTGTGGAGGGAGGCCAAAATGTGGGTTAGTTTATGCTTTATCCTTAGTCCATACCTATGGTGAACTGCATCTACCAGCGCCTGGGGACTTGAGTTGGTGGGTCCTTTGAGGGCGTCCTGGCCAGGGGGGTCATGCCCCAATCTCACAGATCACCTCAGGATTTTAGGAGGCCTTAGGAATAACCCTAACAGAAGGGGCCTCCCTGCTTTTCCTCTTTTGCTCATCCAGGTCCCTGAAGCCTGGTCATGAAGCCAACCCTCCTCACTCAGCGCTTCCAGACTTGTGTGAAGGAAGAGTGCGTTCTTCCTGTGTCTTAGTCCACTGGTCCCACTCACCACGCCAGGGCGCACAACAGAACCTCTTCGCTCTGTTTTGGATGGGAATTTACAACGCATTCCTGCTATTCCTTGAGCTAACACTAGATGGCAGAGAGCTCCCATGAGAAAGTGGGCACACACGGAGGACTTAAATTGCCTGTAATTTCCGAATGCCGTGGACCTCTAACTCTGTACATTTTTAAGATCTCCTTTGTCCTCCACCTGGAAAATGGAAGTCTCCTAATTTGATACAACTGGAGAAACTAGTGGTGGAGAAGGGCTAACCATCCCACAGACAAGTGTGTAACACAGCACGTGGCAACTGCTTAGGCTTCGTGGGCCACTGTCCAGCAGGTGCTGTGTGACAGACCCCCATCATCCCACCCACGATGACACAGACAGGGCAGACTAAAGATGGGGTATCATCAAGTCTCCACAGAGGAGCAGTTTCTGCCTGGGACAGCTGGGCTGCTTTTTGCCCAAAACCCAGTCTCACTTTCAAATAAGAAAAAGTTGCCAGTGCTTGTGAATTTGGTAGACATTTGGTAGGGATTTTCCCAGTGTCTCTCTGCTTTTCCCTTATCCTGTACACTGAAAGAGAACATTTGAAAAAGGTGTGTAAAAACAAAGGGGCGAAAATGTGACAGGCTATCTCCCAAAAAGCAGCTCCCCGCCTCCCCAAGTCAGTTTAGCTGTTCTAAGTCAAGGAGTGGGGACCCACACAGCCAGGAAGGAGTGATTT
>PVKB01002314.1:278250-297319 GCA_004027205.1 Ctenodactylus gundi
TTTTTTTTTTTTTTTTTTTTTTTTTTTTTTTTTTTTTTTTTTTTTTTTTTTTTTGCAGTACTAGGGATTGAGCTCAGAACTTTCGCAGCTCATTTTAGGGGTATAAGGGATGACATGCTTGTTCTGAACCATTCCAGACTGAAATCTACCAGAGCTTGCTTTGTGCAGATTGTCTGTTTCATCTATTTTTTTCAAGTGAAAAATGTATTTTGGTAGACAGCCTTTCATTTTATAAATACACTGAGTTACCAAAACATTATATAATGGATTCTGTTTATTCCTGCAATCAAAATGCACAGAACACTATTTGGGAGGAGTACTTGTGCATGGTTTTAAAACAGGCGGAAGGGGTGTGGCCGCAGCCAAGAGCAGACCACTTGCCTCACATCCACAATGGCCCTGGGGTTCCCAGCATCACCAAGAAGGGACCAAACAGATACGGGAAAGTTGGAGGCAACCTGAAAGCTAGCAACTTTTATTGTAAATCAGAAAACTGGACAGAAATTTATGATCTCAAAAACCAAGTGTTAATACCTGAGTAACATATAAAAGAGGACTACTTATTACCTTGACTAGATATGTATGTGCACAAAATGCTCAAAACCAATGTAAACCTTAAATTTTGCACTTACACATGTCAATAAAATGGGGGAAAAAAGAGGATGAGTGGTGGCTTCTTTCTGGCCACACTGACACCGCAAGGTCCAGGGACAGCCCACGGGCCAATATTCAGGGCTTTGATTTCAGTCAGTGGGCTGCGGTGTCCTGGGTGTGTATGTTCTTGTATGTAAGTGCGTGTAGCGGCGGAAAGCCCTGGGAGTCCAGTCCCTGTGCACCGTGGCCTGCCTGCTCACTGTCCCACCCCATCCCCACCCTGAAACAAACCAGCTCTGCTCAGACCCAGTGGCCTCCTCAGCTGCTCAGCTCCTTCCAGAAGGCCTCGCCACAGGTGCTTGTTGGGACGACCAGGACTTCCCTCTTGCTGTATCTTGAAGTTTGCATGCTTGCCTTAGTATTTCTGAACTGATCTTTTTAAACATGGCTCCAACTCTCATGATTATCCCTGACATTAATTCTGTGGCTACTCTATATAAATTGATACGAAAATTAACTCTATTTGCTTGTAAAAATGTCTGTGCCCTTTTTTGCTTTTGTCGTCTGTGTACCTTCTGAATCGTGTGTGGGCTCGATTAATTTATCTTGTAAGATGGGAGTGTGTGTCATCCTGTGACGAGGGACTTGGAAAGAATGGGGCTCGTGGGGCCTGCTCCTCTCAGATCATGTGTCATCCACTAGTTCTGGACAGAGACTAAAGATACATGGTACTAAAAGCAAAAGCAAAAAAAAGTTACATAAAAGTATGCAAATTTGATACATACTGGGGTGGCTGATATGTGCTATTTTTATGCAATATATGTTTTAAATGTTTAAGAGATTATTAGGCTTAAAATAGGCATAAACTGGCAAATAATAAGCAAAGTTACTTTTAAATTGTCAGGTCATTAATTAACCAGGATAATATATAAAATTTAAATCATTTAAAATGTTATCTATGTTGTTTTAACATCTGGGGTCCCAAAAATAATTCAAAGTAGTTGGTAAGTAAATTATAAATGAAATTAATATTTATAAATGTTGCCATGATAGATGGCATGAAAAGGGCTAATGGCACACCAAAACACACACACACACACACATATCATAAGGGTAAGAGCTTACTTAGATAAGTGTGCCCTTAGGAAAGATAATGGAGAACGGCATACGGGAAAAGAGCTTTCAAACAGGAATAAGAACAAAAAGTATTTATAATGAATATTAATGTTAAGATATTACAGGTGACCAGAAGCTCCTATAATAGCTTAGCTGACAATCCGTAAGTGTCTCAAGGTCCAGCCTGACTGGGAGAGGAGCCAACTCCTTCAGGTCCAACATGGCTGACACACGGCCCAAGGCCTCAGCTTGACAAATGTAACAGGCCATCATACATACCAAAATTAAGACATAAGTAACTTTGTCAAAGCCTTATAACATGACCATTTTCCAAACCCCGGCTTGCTAGGCTTACACACTCCTCCCTTGGCTGAGGTGAAGCTTATTTCAGACTCCCTACATGCTTCACCTTAATAAATTTTGGTCTTCTGCCTTGATGTGTCATTCCCTAGTCCTGAGTCTCCTTGGCAGGCTCTGCTGACCTGCTCACTGCACAGAACAGGGAGGTAAGGTGGGAGAAAAAGAAGCCCTGAAAACCACATCCAGGTGTCTTGTCCCTCAATATCTTACAAATTCCTGTGATTAAAAATGTGTATTGGGTCCAACAGAGTCAATTGTTGACTGGAAAGTAAGTGGGTGCTGTGTTCTAGCCGTTCTACAGGGCTACATCTGAAAAGTGCACCGCGAGAATTTTAGCCCTTTGACCAGGATTGTTACATAACAATGTTTGAGTCATTAATTAGTAAGCTTAAGCCTTCATGGCATGCAGAGTTTTAAATCTCAAAGTATTAAATAATACATTTTCAAAAGATATTAATATATATACAAGTTCAAGTTTAATTCTTAAATGCATTCCATACTAACATAGTATATATAATTAGGATGGCTATGGCTAAGAGGTTGTATGATTTTTAAGACAAATTTAAAGTATATCATATTGATGAACAGCCATGGGTTCCAATCTTTCCGTGTGGTTTTCTTGAAATATTGGGTTTTAATAAAGGTTACAAACAGGCTTAAGCCATAAGGGAGTTAAGGTTTGTTTAAATATTGTTTGTAGTACAAAAGAATAATCCTTTCAGTGATCTGGATTTAACTGATCAAGTGATAAATTATAACACAGTATATTGACATAAGCATAAGGGACTAAAGATACACACACACACTTATATATGGACTAAATGTGCTATGAGTTTAAACTTTGTCCAGTGTTGAGGCTGTAGAGCTAAAGTTACATAAGTTAATAACAGGACTACAGAGATTCAAAGAATAGCTCTTATGTATAATTACCAGGAACTAAACCCTCTAGCACAAGAAAAAGAGATGATTTGGCTACTTTGGTCAATAAACAACCTAAAATAGGAGAAGATTAAAAAGTATTTTTTTTAAAAAAGTGGAGCCAATGCCACGGATCCACGTGTATCCTGGTGAGGAAAAGCTCTCCATTTACCACTGACCCTCTCCTTACCCATTACTGACCCCCTCCTCACCCGCCACCAATCTCATCCTTACCCCATTAAACATCTGAACCTTCCTACTCAGAGGAAGATGGAGAGGAAGCACAATAGGCAGGCTTCCCCATGTCTCCTGCCTCAGAGGGATGGATGACAGATTAGTAGGAAATGGTTTGGTGGCAAGACAAGGTGACCTGGGTAATTATTAAAGTTGCCCATAGTTCAATTCATTATGCAAAAAATAGTAGAAGTGGCTTCTTGGAGTAATACAAGTTCCATGATAAAGGAAGATCATAGCTAAACTGACAAAACACTGAGCATACTGCCACCAGACTAGGCCTGAGACAAGATCACAGTGTCCTGATTAAGAAGGGCAGAACAAACCAGAGAGTCCTGCTGCCGCTGGGGTGAAGGACAGTTAAGTATCTTTTCGTTTCTGTAGATAACCCTACTGGGTCAATAAAAGCTGTGCCTGGCAAAATGGAAAAAGCCATTAAAATACCAATTCCTAGGTTTGACTTACCACCATATATCTAAAGTGAGGATGTGTTGTAGTTTAGATCTGGAATGTCCCCCAAAAGTCTCATGTATTTGGATGTTACGGATTGTCTATGGAATCACATGCTGTTTGGAGATTGGAGCCTGGTCTAGGGAGTTTGGATTACAGGTACGTAGATTGGTGTGCAGTGGGGAAGGGGTGGAACGCTGAGTCTGGACCCAGAAGGGGCAGATTACTGGGACAGGACCTGGAAGTATACCTGCTGCTACCTTCCTCTGAGAGGACATGGGACTTAAGGGGACTTGACTGCCTACCTGTGATGTCCTGAGGAGCTGTCTCCACCTCCACCCCTGCCATGTACTTCCACTGCTGCCGGCCACCCCTGAGTGGACTGTCACCTCTGAAACTGTGAGCTAAAATAAACCTTTCCTCCCTAAATTTGTGTAAGTTGGGTATTGAGTCACAGCAATGAAACCGTAACTAAAACAGGGTGGTCCTGCTGCAATTTAAAGATAGTGCGTGTGATGTCCTAGGTGCTTAGAATACTAGGAAAGGAGCGTGAAGACTGGAGACCCAACTGTCTGGAGAAACAGAGAGTTAATCATTCTCTTAAGGTTGCCTTGGCCAGATCATGTCAAGAAACCCAAGAGAATTGGTTAAAGCTCTTGTATACTGCTGTGACCTAAAGCAAAGTTCAAACCGAGTCATTTTGAAATGTTTTCCAGACAACTTCAACTTACACCTAGATATAAAAGGTAAACAGGCAATAAAACATAAAATGACTTTGGGGCAGATATGACCAGCCCTCAGTAGGTAGGTATACCTAAACTCCGTCATGCAGCTGAGATGAGACTATGAAACTTCACCCCTATAAATCAGAGGATTAAATATTTTTGAAAATTTAAAGGTCAAGATGCTTTCAAGTTTAATCCGATCTGGACTAGGCTTTATTTAAACTTATTAATGAGTGGCTCGTCCCTTAAATTACATGGTATGATTTTCATGATTCATCACATCAAAGTAAAGAATTTACCTGTTTAGCCAGTGCTCAAAAAAAAAGTTCTTAGGAAGATGACTAGACATTTCGTGATGAGACACTTCACAGGAGCTGTGGCTGACCAGGCTTGGAGCCCTCCTGCAGTGCTCAAAAGCCAGGAGAGGAGTTCAAAGTCACAAGATGATGCTATAGCGAAAGAAAGGAAAGGAGAAAAAAATCAGAGGAATTCAGAAAGAAAGACTTAAGATGGAAGTAAAAAAAAAAAAAGGAAAATGAGATACAGTTCCACGGGAGTGCGAATGAGTTTTAAGTTAAATTGACTTTTTTTTTCTAAGTGTATGTTATCTCCATCCGGGTGCTACAAAATCAGCAGCCTACAAGTACAAAGAAAGAAACAGGAAAGAAAAAGTGGGCAAAGGTGGGAACAGCTATCCCCACTTACAACTGCTAGGCCCCGCCCCAGGCCAACAAGGAGAGTTCTGTGCTATTGTGAATACCTCTGTGCTTGTATTAAAAATTCTGCTGAAGTTGAAACTCATCTTGAAAAGATTTGAAACCAGGCGTCCTGGCTTCAAAAAATACTCCAGAGGCCCCAAAAGTAAGTAACTAGTTTTTAAGAATGTTCCCTGGGGTGGGGTGGGGGTGGGGTTATCCCTGGGTTAATCAGAAGATTAAATCTATGTTTTCTGGATTACTAAACTTAAGGTCCATATTATAAATCTTATTCGGGGTTTATGCCACAATTACACATGCCTTAAAGTGTTGCAGAAAGGACACGATTAAAGTAAACTCAGGCGGCAATGTTACAGTCTGCCTCCAGAGATCCCAGGACCTACCTGACTCTGGAGTCAGAGAGCTTCCCTCATCTCAACGGAGAGGCACAGTCCCAGCTCGAAGATACTCCAGAAAAATGACGTCTGCCTGTAAGTTTTCTCAAGAATGACGAGACATGCCTCAGGGCAGGAAATTGCTAGCACACACAGGCTACAAACCAGCATGGCAGAGAATACTACGGCCCGCCCCCACCCCCCACCCCCTTTCCAGACCAGAGTAGCTAGATGTAGGTATTCCTTCCTTTCATCTCTCCTGAAAATACAAGTCCCTGTGGCAGGGCACAATGTGCCTGACCCTGCTGATATGAACTTGTATATGCCTCACCAAGGGAGAGGCTGTACCCTTGTTCTAGGAGACAAGACATCAAAAAGCAGTTTCCTTCCTTGAGGTAATTAAATCTACCTCGCCCATGCCTGGGCCACTGCCGATGTTGTTCTTTGGGTTCTACCTACTGGAAAATGAACCTATTGCATTAGTGACAATATCCCTGGGTCTTCTCAGGCCAGCAGGGCCCACAGCAACTTCTCCAAGCTCCTCTCTCCTCACTCTTTCCTGATATCTTTGACTTAGCCTATCTTCTCCCCAAGACTTCACATTCCTCTGAGGGTAAAAAGAACAGAACTTTGCATCTGGCAGCTCCCCGAATACTTGCTGCTATTCAGTAACACACACCTTTTCTTTGGGTTATATATTGTTTTGTTTCCTGTATTAGTCTCAGAAGCAGACTGTAAGTCAGGAGGTCAGAGATTGTGGCTTATATGTATTTGTATTTCCCTGAAGCACCAAGTATTTGATAAACATTGCTTTAAGTCGGGTGGCAGCTGAACAAGGCCTGGTGCTACAAATTCCTAATCCCAGCATTCCGAGAGGCTGAGACAGGAGGATCACAAAATCAACCCAGGACTGGGCAATTCAGCAGTTTAGGCAGGTTTTACATCAAAATCTAAAATAAGAAAAAGGGTTGTGGATATAGCTCAGTATGAGGCCTTGGGCTTGGCACCCAGTACCACTAAAAATAATTTAATAATTGAGTGAAAGCCAAGCCTGGCATCACATACCTGAAAATACAAGTACTGAGGTAACAGGGTGGGAAGTTCCAGCCCAGCAGGGCAATTTAGCAAGATTTTGTCTCAAAATCAAACATAACACCTGGGCTGGAGATGTAGCTCAGTGTGAAGCCCTGGGATTGATTCCCAGGACAACAGGAAAAAAGAAATGGTATTACCAGAAGTGAAAACTTTCTCCCTGGTTCTCCCCAAACTTCTGTTCACTGTCCTATTTATTGTTCTTCCCTTGCAAGTTGGACATTTTTCAATGCATATACTTGAAATAAAAAGTGTATTTCTCAAATCGATGTTACTTCCCTCCTTGAAATCAATCAAATAGGAAGTCATTAAAGGAAAGACAAGTTTTTGTAAAACAATTAGATGGCTTAAAAATCTGATCTGCAGGATGAACAATGACGAGCTAATGTGCTTTATTTGAAGATGCCAGTATAATTCCCAAGAGAGCAGCCCAGAGCCTGGCCTGAACCGTGCTCTACTGGTGTCACATTCTTGCCACTAATGAATGGACACCATTCTTTTCCTTGTTCACGTGTTTACGGGAGCTTAATTTTAATTATTTGGCCATTGTTGACAGAATTTCAACATGTCTGTTGTTGACAGAATTTCTAGCAGCAATCATTCAAGCACGTACCAGAGTTTCTCAAGTGCAGAGAACACAGGTCCCGAGATCCTCTGTGCTCGGTGTGCCCACGATGGTCCTGTAGATGGTGACAGGACTCCCAGGCAGATTGAAGGGGCTTCATGGATACTGTGGTCCTGGACCAAATCATCAAAGGATACCGACGCTAAAGAGAAATGTCTTCACACCCAAATTCAGAAACCAGGTCTTACAGTATAAGGAGAATTAAAGTATTTAACGCTAATGGTGAAAGTGAAGATCACTTCTCGTCTGCTTTGCCTTCCTCTGGGGCAACCAAAAGTGGAGGTGAGTGAGGAACTGCGCTGTTCCCATCCTGTGGACACGGGGCAACAGCACAGAGATGGCGAGTCACTTGTGCACCTCACCACAGTATTTAATATTCAGGCTTCAAGGCAGGAAAGGAAATATTTTCACTGAAGTCTTTGGTATTGGCATGAGTCACAGTGATCCCAGAACCCAGTAAGTACAACCAGAAATTAAGCCAGACCCAGTGATGCAGACCTGAAATCTCAGCACTTTGAGAAGTTGAAACAGGACAATTACAAGTTCAAACCCAGACTGGGCAACTTTGAAATTTAGCAAGACCTTGTCTCAAACACACAATAAAAAGGGACTAATGTATCTGGAATCGGGAAACATTCCAGATGGAAACCACAATAGTAGTAAGTAAACTTTCTTCCCTATGGACAATTTTCTTTTTGGTATTAAAATGTCATCATACTTATCTTTTAAAAGAGGTTATTATTGAGAGTTCCAGGAGTGACCTTTGAGAGATCCAAGGAATATGTTTATTATGATTTACCTCTAAAATACCCCCCCAAAAGTCTCATTATACTTGAAAAATTATTGGATCATGGGTCACTATATTCAATTCATCAAATTGATCAATGGACTCACCCATTCATCAGTTCAGTAGCTAAATGTGCTCTTACGAGGTGGGCCTGGTTGAAGGTGAGTCCCTGAAGCCATGATCTCAAAGGGTATATCCTCGTTCCAGTTCCTCCCTCTCTCTTTTCTGACTGCCAAGGAATGAATGGCTTTCCTCCTCCACGCCATTTCTGCCTTGGGAACAGCCAGGCATGCACTCAACCATGAGCCAGAATAAACCTCTCTTCCTTTAAGTTTTGAACGTTGAGCATTTTGTCTCAGTGACAGGAAGGTGGCTAGTACATTTTTTTTTCTGCCACTGAAATGAGAATGTCACTGGACACATTCCAAGTAGCTTGAGTGTGTGCAGAAGAATGATTCTGTAATTAAGAGACATCTCTTGAGTTTTCATTCTAATACGAGGTACACTCAGAGAAACCTCTGAAAATTCTGAACATAGACTACCTAGTTCAACTCTGCAAAAACTGATTTACATATAAGAAATCTCATGCTCCTCTTTCAAGAAATGTTGACTTATGAGCACATAAAACATTCTGCCCTGTTCGGTTATGTTATTGTTGTGGGTCTGTTTGCTCAAAAATGGGTCTTGTTCTGTAGTCCAGGTTGGTCCTGAACTCACTATGTAGTCCAGGCTGGCCTTGAACTCACAGCAATCCTTCTGCCTCAGCTCCTGAGTGCTGCAATTACAGGTGTGCACCACCACACCCAGTTTATTCTGTCTTGCTTTGAGTCTAGTTAGCCATGAGACAGAGGTAAGAAATGAAGAGGAGAGAACTAAAATGAGATGTTACGAAGAATCACCACAGAGTAGACAACAATCTTAGGCCTCCATTCAAAAACATTTGTTTTTAATTTCTAAGAGATACAAAGTATATAAGAAAGGCATAAGACAAAGGCCTGGCTCAGGTGAAGTTGACAGCCTGGAATAAATACATGAATATGTAGGTACTGTACCTTGGGATCCCAGAAGACAGAGATTATACCCAGCTAAGCAGAGCAGAGGTGTCTTTGTGCAGTACACATTACATTATTTCATGCTCATGAAGGATAAACCTAGTTTTCACAGCAGAGAAAAAAAAACAAAAAGTAAAGTTCTGCTTCAAAGAAAAACAATGTCTCTAGCAAGTTGAGAAATAATTCAAGTTTTCTAATTTGATAGAAGATAAAGCAAAGCAAAACAAAACAAAAACGTAGCTTTACAGAAACATAACATCTGAGGTGTGGAGATGTAGCTCAGAGGTAGGACATGTGCCCAGCATGCACAGAGCTTTCCCCAGCACCAACTCTCTCTCTCACACACACACGTGCGCATGCGTGTGCATGCACACACACACACATGCATGCACTAAACATGGCATCCATTTATGTGTCCTTAATTCATTTGAGGATAATATCTAATATATAGAAGTTTAAACTTCACATTTTAATAAAGTCCCCAGGATGAAAGATCTTTTTTGGTGTCCTTTTCTATTATTCCGAGATACAAAAGCAGAAAAGTCACAAGGCAAGGGCAGATGAGATAAAGGTGGTTACAAAAATAGACAACACTGACCAGGTGGCTTTTCCGTTTTTATCTTTTAGAAATGTTTAACAAAGCTCATTCAACATAAAAGAAGCAACAGAAATGTAATTTTTAGAAACTGGTTCAGAAGCATTTGCTCGTCTCCCTTGTGCTTTGCTTCCTTCGCCAGTTGTAGTAATAATTTACCTTCTTAGTAAACTGTCCCAGTCACTCTTCCACATCACTTGATTTTCAGCAAACTGAAATAATAATTAAAGGGTACAACATGACTCTCCTTGGAGTGGCAACATGTGTTCAGGTGGTAAACACCAGATGATCTCTTCCCTGGCAGTCTGACTAATGGGAGAAGAAAGCTCATTTTCTCCCCAAAAACACTCAAACATCCCCCTAAAGGCTCAAATGCACTGGTTTATAAAATCACCATTTGATATCTTACAAGTCTCTTCTGCTTTGCTCAGCATGTTTGGCAGAAATATTTACTCCCCTAGCTCTTTTCACGTGGATGTAGTCTCAGAATTAATCATAGCATTTTAGAAGATGTTGGTTTCAGGCCTGCACCACCAGACCCAGCTCAAATATTTTGTTTTTTATTTATTTAGTGGTACTAGAGATCAAAAGCAGGGCCTTCACACTGAGCTACAACCCCAGTCAAGTTTTTAATTTTTTTTGATTTTTGAGACAGGGTAGTACTAAGTCACTAAGTTGCCTATGCTGGGCTCAAACTGTTGATCCTCCTGCCTCAGCTTCTCAGAATACTTAGATTACAGGCCAACACCACTGAGTGCATCTTACAGATATGTTAAACAAGTAAAATTTAAATCACATATGTGCCATACAAGTCTTCTTTCAGTAACATACCTGCTAGGTCTGTCTCTGTTCATTAGTCCTTGGCAAGAGTTAATGAGAAGCTCTACCTTTCAAGGAAAAGGTGTGCAGGCTCAGAGGATACCCTATCTCCACCCTCAGTGTGATGTATTAAATGTATTTTTAAAAGCCCCTAGTGATTGACTGACTTCCTCCCTGTATCCATATGCTCTGCAAAGTGACTTTCACCTCTGGGCAGCAGATCATCAGAGGTGCTTAACGATTTACCACTAAGTAAATAAGGAAGTCTTGATACAACGAGTCTTTTTCAAACATACATTCAAGAAAACACATCACATTTTACAATTCCAAGGTACTTTAAAAGCTTTATCACTTTGTACAAGTGGGGAAAAAAATCAAGAAAGTAATTTCTCCTTCTTCTCATCCTCCTCTTCTTCTACTTCTTCCTTATCCCCCCCCCTTCACCTTCACTCTTTCTCTCCCTTTTTTCTCTCTTCCTCTCCATACTGGGAGTCGAACCTAAGTCCTTCTCACTGAGCTGTATCCCTAGCCCTTTCTTTACTTTTTAGTTCAAAACAAAGTCTCACTAAGTTTTCAGACTGAGCTTGAACTTGAGATTCTCGCTTGGTAGTCCAGGCTGGTCCTGAACTATGTCACCTAGGCTGGCCTCAAATTCATGGTAATCTTCCCACCTCCCCCTCCTGAGTGCTGGGATTATAGGTGTGCACCACTATACCCAGTTTACATGGGGAATTGAATTGGGGAATCGAACTCAGGGCCTTCTGCTTTGGTGGGCAAATGCTCAAACTTCTGTGCTATTCCTCCAGCCTAGTTCTTCCATATTCTCAATAAGACACTTTCCAGAAGATTAGTGAGGCAATGCAAGGATTTCTAAATTCATATGAAAGGGGAAATAAACCACTTTCTTCCTTGAATTAAGAAAAAATTCTATCCACCTGGCGAATAATAGTATTCACCAAAAAAATACTCAGACAGCAAGAAGAGTAAGTTCTAATCTGTTTATTGTATAAATTGAAAGAAGCCAGAAGTGAGCTGCAAATGAACTCTCAGGTCTGAATATATAAACAAGCAAAAGAAACAAGTTTCTCATACTCTGTAGTCTCTATAATGAGGTTTTCGTCAATGTCCAGCTAAAAATACAAACACAGGCTTCTGTGCCCACTGAGGATCATACCTACGGGATTTAGTGTGACATTAATCTCACTCGCAGAATTGCAGCAGTGGTCATGGTGCACGTGGCATTGGGATGACATTTTGCCCACAGAGCTCAAGACAGCAACTAAGTGCAAGTAGCAATCTGACCTCCCAGACCAGCTGGGCTAGTGACTGTCCTGTGATGTGAGCCCCTGGATCCTAGGAAGCCAGCAAGGGGCAGGGTTTAGACACAGCATCATCTCCCTGTAATCTGTTCACAGAGGGAGAAACAGTAACAGATAATCTGAAGCTGTGGCTAAACTTCATAAACATAAAGGTGCCATTCTAGGTGGTAATGCAGCATGCCTGGGACATAGTCATGATGGCTGATTTTACATGTCAACAGCAGCACCCAGCTTTCTGGTCAAATACCAGTCTAAATATGGCTGTGTAGATAGCTTCTAAATGTGATTAATACTGAAATAAATAAACTCTGATTAAAGGATAGTAACTTGTACAAAGTGGGTTGGCTTCTTCCAATCATTGGGACCTGTATGTGACTGTTAAAGAGATTATGTCAACTTGAGGCATTAGGAAACACACTCAGAGTAGGGCTTAGAGGTGTTTGTGAGTGATTTGTGGGCCAGTGAATGAGGGAAGAGCACCCACCAGGATGTGGGAGGCCCAACTGGGAGCTCAAAATGTATAAAAGGAAGCAGAAAGATTGTTACAACTTGTTCCTCTGGGAAAAGCTCTCACCTTCGAGATTATCTATGGACACTGACTTGCTGGCTATACACTGCAGCTCTTAATCACAGATTTGTTCCAGTCTTGACTTGCACCTGTCCAGCTGTTGCCAGTCTTCCGTCTCGGCTCTTTGTCATTGTTCTTTCAACAGCCAAGATCTGCAGCAAACTCTCACTGGCTGTCCCGCTGTCCTGGACAGGTGCTCTACCTCAAGGCTGAGCAGCTATTAAACCCTTCAGCTCTTGCACGTTCAGGCCGCCATCTTGGACTATCTCTTGCCTTAGACTTGTAAGCCTTCCAGATAGATCCCTTTTTCTTATAATTTCTGTCAGTTCCGTGCTTCTTGTAGAACCTAAATTAATATAATGTGAGTTTCGCTGAGGAAAGGTGATTCTGCCTCAAAACTACAGCAGAGAAACCCTGCCTGGCCAGGCCTGGTGGTGCAAGCAGTAATCCCAGCACTTTCAGAGGATAAGGCAGGACTGCAAATTCAAGCCCAACCTGGACAACTTAGCGACTTAGTGAGACCTTGACTCAAATTAAAACTAAAAGCTGAGTTGTATAGCTCAGTGGAAAGGCACTAAGATAGAGCCTCAGCACCAAAAAACAAAACAACAAAACCAGACAAGAAAGAAAGAAAAAGAAAGAAAGAAAGAAAGAAAGAAACCCTGCTTGTCTCCCAGGCTTAGGTGGTCTGCTTTACAGATTTGAGACCCAATACTGAAGCATTGCGTGGGTCAATCGCCAGTCTACCGGTCTGCTGCATGGATTTCAGATGTGTCAGCTCTCACAATCCGATGAGACACATACACCACCACCCTACAAGTCCTAACACAACAGCAATTACTCAAAGTTCTTAGAAGCCCTGACAATGGACAGGACAGAACACATTAAAACATAAAATTCTGACACCCTCCCCCATCCCCCTGAAAAATCTACCTTAATACCTACAATAAATGACCCAGAAGTCAGCCTGCTTTAATTACTTTCAGAAAGCCAACCCGCCGTCTTTAGTGACAGTCCAGAAGGCTAATCAGTGACTTATTTAATAGTTTAAAACGGCTAGAATTTGATTAGTATCTGACGGCTTCCCTAATTTTTGTCCCTGCTTCCTGTGTGTGTGTGTGTGTGTGTGTGTGTGGTATTGTCCCTGCTTCCTGTGTGTGTGTATGTGTGTGTGTGTTTGCGTATGTGGTACTGTTGATATTGCCTAAGATCTTCACATTGAGCTATATTCCCAGCCCGTTTTTAATTTTGCCATAGGATCTCACTAAATCATTAAGTAGCCCAGACTCAAAGTCACAATCCTTCTGCCTCAGCCTCCCAGTCCTGAACCACCAAGTGTGGCTTTTGCTTCTAACCCCAGCCCATTTTTTTTGTTTGTTTGTTTGTTTTTATTTGGAGATAGAGAGATTCTAAATCACTAATTTACCCAGGCTGGGCTTGAACTTGAGATTCTCCTGCCATTGCCTCTAGAGCACTGAGATTACAGCCCTTGTCTGTTACTTTTTCACTGCTGGGACACCCAACACCTACACTTAAGGAAGAAAAAGCTGCTTACTCCAGCTCAGTTTCAGAAGGTCTCAGCCACAGATGGCCAGCAATGGTGGAAGCACATGGCAGAGGTCAAGCAAGAGAAAAGCTGTTCGTGGAATGGTAAACAGGAAGCCAAGAGAATGAGGAAGGGTGGAGCTTAGATATATCCTTCAGGTCATGTCCTAGGGATCTTCCCCTTCCGAGTCAAGCCCCAGTAATCTTCCCCTTCCATCTGGGTCCCATTTCTTAACAGCACCCAAGTCCATAGGTCTTCCACAACCCCAAATACATGAGGCCTTCCGGGGATATTCCGGATCCAGACTATAACATTCTGCTCCTGGCTCCTAAAAGACTCTTGTCTACCTTCTTATACAAAATGCATTTAGTCCTTTTCTAAGCGTTGCCAAAGTCTTAACAGTTCCAGCACTGACAAAAAGTCCAAGCCCAAAGTCTCCTTTGAGACTCAAGGCAAATTATCTTAGCTGCAAGCCCCTGTGAAAATCAAAAAATTGTTAAGCGCTTCCAACAAACAAAGGTACAGGGTAAACATTCCCATTTCAAAGAGAGGAATAGTAGGACAGAAAGCAACCAGACCAAAGCACAAGCAGAAGCCAGCAGGGCAAGCGTTAAATTCTTAGTTCCCTTAAATCCTACAGCTCCATGTGCAGCACTGGGCCTCGCAGAGATGAGATGTGAGCTGCAAGGGCCCCACGTGGCTCCGCCCCTATGGCTCCGCCCTTGCTGCTACCTCCTTTGGGCTGGATCCATTCACGGCCTGTGGCCTTCCTCTGCAACAACCCATCTTTCTGGGGTCTCCCCTGTTCTTCCAGCTTCAGCTTCACAGCTTCAGGCACTGTCCTCCCAGGGGCACGCAGCCTGGCCATCCAGGCCCTACCCCGAAATCTGTGTGGAAAACTTCCTAGCCCCGCAACTCCTGCATTCTGCGAGCCTGTGAATCCAGCACTGTGAAGGTGACACTAAGGTCTCCCTTTGGCTTGAGCAGTAGCCGGGCCTTCTTGGACAAGGGCTGCAGGGGCTCTCAGCTCTTAGATGGCCATACTCCGTGGGGATTCACTTTCCGAGGTTGTCTGGCAGGATGCCTGGGGGCTCTTTTCACACAGTACACGAATGGGTGTCACTCAGTACAGGAATATCACAATAGAATGATTTTGATAATTATATTTATTTTTTGAAAAATAATAGATAAGTACAACCTTGTATCAGTAAAATTTTACAGCAGACTTTTCAAGTATCTGGTTTTTTTGGCTTAGGGTAATCAAACGTAAACCATTGTTTTAGAGGCTCTTTTCAACAGTAGGCAAAAATCACATCTCACTTGAGAAATATCATTTTATAATTTTAACTCCTTCACAAAAATATTAAAACTGAATTCCCATTATATTGTAAACATAATCAAATTAAGCAGCCCAAACCTTACCTCCTTCAGAGGAAAACACCAAAATTAAACAAAAGAATTGATCTGTCAGTCACAGTAAGACACCCACAAAACTGGTTTTATCAGGGAAGATCCCTATAAAGCTACCGCTGTGAAAGAGAAAGAGGTGCCTTGACTTTTTCACTTGAGCGTTCCACCAAGGCTCCTGAGTGGCCCACTCAGTAATGACGCTGCAGGCAGCTTCTCCGCACAGCTCTGGGATGCTAGTTGAGACTTGCACTTCAAGGGTGCTATACGAACACGGCAGGAGAAAAACAGGTTATGAAGTCTGCAGGTGAAGACCTCAGCTCCTAACCTGCCTGGTGGCAAGGACTATAACTCAGTCTCCTGCTAGGAGACTGAGACTGAAGGATCACAAGTTTGAGCCTGTCTGGGCAATTTAGTGGCTTAGTGAGACTCTGTCTCAAAATCTTAAAAAAAAAAAAAAAAATGGGCTGAGCAAGACTGTCTAATAAATAAATGAATAAAAAATGGGCTGGGATTGTAGCTCATTGTAAAGGCCCTAGGCTTAATCCCAGTACCCTACCTCCACCGAAAAAAGGATACAGATTCCATTTCCTCCAGAAATCTTCACTATGTTTTGTATGTTTTGTATGTTTTGTACATGTATCAACCTTCCAAAATGTAATCCTTTAATCTGGATAACCAATATGCACTAGTAAAAAATGTGGAAAAAAAAACAAAATTAACTTTTTTGAGGGAGTGGAGGGTGGTACTGGAGATGGGACCAGGGGGACTTTACAGCTAGGCTACAACCTCAGTTCATTTCATTTTTTTATTTTGAGACACATTCTTGCTAAATTGCCCAGTTGGGGTTCAAACTTGTGACCCTCCTGCCTCAGCCCCTCTCAGGGCTGGGATTATAGACATGTGGCACCACACCCAAACTGAAACTTTCTTTTTTTCTAAAAAGAAAAATAAGAAGCCTACTGACCAAGACATCCCTAATATCTGCACACTGACCGAGTCGCCCACACATTATCCACACTGAGTATAGCAGGAGGAGAAAAAACATTTAGTTTATTCGCAGTGAATATATTGATCCCGTCTCCAAATCACGGACGCATGCAAGCACGCACACGCACATACATACACGCACAGAGTGATAAAACTTACTGCTGCTTTCAAAGCTTGATCTAGATCTTCCAGAAGGTCCTTGATGTCCTCTAAGCCCACAGAGAGTCGGACCAGCTTGTCGCTAATACCCAGGATATCTCTGTCACTCTTGGGCACCGAGGCATGGGTCATGATTGCCCTAGAAGAGGAAGACAACAGGAGGAAGTTTTTCATTATCCTGTGTCAAGGAGGCAGAGTTCTGTCCTACATACTGTAAATGTCTTCGATTTTTTATTACGCTCTAAAAGTCAATTTTTTATACCTTTATAATATTTCACTCCCACACACAAAGGAATTCCGAAACCGGTTTCTTATCCTAACTGTAAAGATTTTAAAAGTTCTGTTCGTACCATCAGTTAGGTCTCCTCAATCCAGAAACAGAAGATACTCAGCAAGCAGGAGGGGAAAGCTGGCCTCCAGGCTGTACACGGCATGATCAAAATATAAGCTAAACTTTTAAATTAAAAATTTTATTCCAGTAAAAAGACACATTGCCTGGCTTGGGGAACAACGCAGAGGTTAAAGTGCTTGCCTATCAAGCACAAGGCCCTGGATTTGATTCCCCAGCACCATAAAAGCCAGGTGTGGTGGTGATCACCTGTAATTCCAGCACTCAGGAGGCTGAGGCAGGAGGATTCCCATGTGTTGAAGGTTAGTCTGAACTATTCAGTGAGTTCAGGACTAGCCTGGACTACAGAGTGACACCTTGTCTCAAAAAAAAAAAAAAAGGCACAACGCCATTAGGTACCCCCTGCCCCACCCCCCACCCTTCAAGCATGCTTATCCTATCGTTCTGGAAGTCTTCTTTCCTGAGTATCTTTCTGAGATGTTATTATTAAAAATACAGTGAATACTGCTGTTAGGTGCCATCTGACAGAAAGACGGGCTCATAAAAAAATGATAGTGTGTTTTCATCTACCTTATTCATCTGATATGTCACTAGGCAACTTCTGGCTCTTCCCCAAAGTCAAAATGGCCACAAAAGGTAAACCTGTGAATCAATTCACTGGGCCCAGCCGGCCGTCTCCTTATGGCGATGCTGATCTAGTCACAGCAGAGCTGCGAGACACATAATAAAGGGTGACAGAACAGACAAGCTGTGACCTAAATTCACTCTTCTGCTGCCACTGGAGTTACAGCCCAGGCTGCCGTGTCTGCAGGCCAAGAAACTTTAAACCAAATCCTTAAATAAGTCAGGAGACATCTACTTCTAAGAAGGGCACCTTAAAGTGTCACACATTTGATTACTATGGAAAACAAGCCAGCTGCCTAGGCTGAGTATGTCCTCCTGTGCATCCAGACTTGGCCAGCAGGCGTCCACTAAAAAGACTAACAAGACGCTGCCTGCATTACCTGAATTCCTAGGGTGACTTTTTCTTTTCAACTATTATGAGATTATTTGAGTCTCCCGACAACAGTAAACCAGAGTGAGAAGGGAGAAATGAGCCTGACTTTGGGGAATCCCTGACGTTGCTCAACACAATGCTTCCAGAACAGAGCTATTCCGTAAGTGTATACAAAACTTAAAGCACATAAATATATCATCTGCATTTAGAGCAGCTGAAATTATCAGGCAAGTCTTTTGATTTACCCTCATAATAACTATAGTATTTAGTCATAGCATTAACACAATAAAGGAAAGGCCGGACATGGTAGTACACAGGCCTGTAATCCCAGCACACTGAGAGGCTGAGGCAGGAGGATCACAAGTTTGAACCCAGCATGGGTAATTTTTAAGGAGTTTGTAAGACCCTATCTCAAAATAATAATTAAAAAAAAGAAGGCTGGGGATGCAGCTCAATGGAAAGACCCTAAATTCAATTCTCAGTACCACAATAAAATAAAATAGCCAAGATATAGTTGAAGCATGCTTGGTGGGATAGGTAATCAATTCACAATAGTCTATACTTCAATTCAATTATTAACTTCATTTTCTGGGTGAAAAAAATTAAGTTTAATGGTTAGCTGAAGAAAACTTCTTGAATCCAGATCTAGGTTCCTACTACCTCTTTTTTTTTTTTTTTATAAGAACTGGAGATTAAACCCAGGCCATTGTATCCAGAGGTTATATTCCCAACTTTTTTTTTCAATTTTTGTTTGAGAAAAAATCTGGGTAAGACATGCAAGCTAGGCTCCCACTTGTGATCTTCCTGCCTCAGCCTCCCAGAGTCCTGGGATTACAGGTGTGCGTCCCTCGCGATCGGTGATACAAAGCATCAGTCGTGCAGTGAACAACAGATTCCGTGCGAAGGCTGCGTGTGTCAGCTCAATTCTCTGATCTTTGTTTCCTCATCTATAAAATGAGCTTCTGGGGCAGCATGAACTTAAGCTCCATCCTTTGGGGCGTGGATAAGGTAGAGAGACTGACTCAGTCAGGTAGGGAAGGGCCTCGAGCACCAAGTCAGCGTTTGGCTGCGTCTCACCAACAACACAGACTCCTCTACAGAGAAAAGACAGCAACCAGATTCCACAGCAGCTAGTGGGTTTCCCAGTCTCTATTTTCCAAAGACCCTGATGACAGCTTTCCCACAGCAGTCTCCCACCATCCTTCCAAGGCCAGGCAGGGTAGAGCAGGTGCCAGTGGGCTATGGTTGCTCCCCAACCTTCCTGACACCAGGGCCTG